>UELU01101859.1:45731-60513 GCA_900490025.1 Megastigmus dorsalis | reverse complement strand
AGAACATTGAAGAAGCTTGTCTGTAGCCAGAACCCGAGGGTCCCAGGCAGGTACTGGGGAGTGGGTCAGCTGCCGTACGTCATCGGCCATTTGGAGGGTCAGAGTTCCATAATAGAAAGGAGCGTGATCGGTTAAAGTAACACCGGCCTCACAACAGACTTAGGGTCCCCACTGGATAATGGAGAAAGGGAGAGAATATATATATAAACTTCTGGATATCGATTACAATCTGCAGGTTTTGTATTAGGCAATTAAAATCTTGAAGGAGTTTCTCGGAGTCAGAATTTTAGGAAGCCTCGGCAGAAGGGAGCAGATACACGGAAAAAATTTTGGACATAAGGGATTTCGAAATTATGCTTTCTTTACAATGACGTTGAAATCCCTTTATTCCATGTTAGTAGTATAATATTCAAAAAACCGTATTGAATAGTTTCGATGAAGCGTCGAAATGAACTATTCTAAATATATGACTAAATGATTGCCAGTTTGGTAGTTTCAGAGCATCGAGAATTATCGAAATGCTGTATTACGTGACTCGCACTGCGCGGATTCAGTGTTGGAAATGTGACATTACCAGCTTGGTAATACTGTAATATCGGCAGTTGTCGAAATTCCAGATTCTCATATTCCGTCGCTTACGATTTCCAGGCTGGGAGTCTAGAGCTCCCAGTGTCGAAATGAGAGATTGCCAGCTCAGTATTCTAGCGTTTCGACGTTTCCCGGTCCTCTTTTACAACCGAATTGGTTGTGTGCTATTCTTACGTTTGTATCTTTTAATTTCGAAATTTTTTCGAAATGAAACATTCTCATTTCGGACACTACACTAGTCAATCATAGAAATACTTCATTTCGATTCTTTTTGGTAATGTCAGACCACCTATTTCTGGTAATCATTCATTTCCAAATTTTTTTCCGTGATAGGTTGTGTGATTTTATTTTTATATGCCTGCAGTGCAGCAGGTAAACATAAACGCCTCAAGGTATCGCTTATAGTCTGCATTTTTTGTATTATAACGTAAGTCCCAATTTCTGGAGTAATACCAAGAAAGCATTACATTAAAGAAACTTATCGCTGAAAGGATCGTCAGGGCCCTTGGTAAAAGGACTATCATTTCTGAGAATATCGAAAGGATTCACAGTCAATCATCGTTTTGCCAGTAACGCAAATTTACAAGGTGAGAAATTCACTTTTTTCATGTTTATTGCAATATAACTATAATAAACAATTATAATTGGTTTTTCAAAATATTTTAGTTTTGTAGGAAATTCATTTCTGAACCATTCCTGTACTACTAACTTTTTCGTATGAGCAAAAGGAAAAAAGTTATGAACGAAATTGTGGATAATCCATTTATAATTTTGCAATAAAACTGTTATAAAAAAGAAGCTCCACTGGATGTAGACCTCAAATATTTTTCTCGTATTATTGACGGCATTTAGAAGCGATTTGTATAAAAAATCCAAGTTGGAAAACTTTTCCCTAAAATATTCCCTACATACTGGACTATAAAGTAGTTTTGCGCTGGCACGATCTCGGGGGGCAAAGTAACGAGCCGGCACACCTTAAATTTAACAAGGAAAGCAAAGCATTGAAGGAGCTACTTGGTGGAAGAGACTCAGGCGTCTTGGTGAGATAGTGGGAGTGGGTAGGTAAAGTGTGTCATTGATCGTTTGACGGGTCAGAGTCCCATACTAGAAAGAAAGTAAGAGATGAAATGGGAAATCAAATGCTCGTGCACTATGCGTATAATAATAACGTTTCTGCAAGTATTTGCCCCAGAGTCATAAATGTATATTGCGTTTGTGTACTGCCAGCAGGTAACAATATGAACATCTGTGGGTATCAATTGCAATCAGCTGGTATTTACAGCATTAGAAAGTAAATAACAACAGCTCGAATTTGACCAGAAAAGCAGAACACTGAAGAAGCTTGTCGGTGGTAGGGACCGAGCGTCCCAGGCAGGTACTGGGGAGTGAGTCAGCTGACATATGTCATCGGCCATTTGGAGGGTCAGAATGCCATAAATGTATATTGCGTTTGTGTACTGCCAGCAGGTAACAATATGAACATCTGTGGGTATCGATTGCAATCAGCTGGTACTTACGGCATTAGAAAGTAAATAGCAACAGCTCGAATTTGACCAGAAAAGCAGAACACTGAAGAAGCTTGTCGGTGGCAGGGACCGAGCGTCCCAGGCAGGTACTGGGGAGTGGGTCAGCTGACATATGTCATCGGCCATTTGGAGGGTCAGAGTCCCATAATAGAAAGGGAGTAAGAGATATAATGAGAGAGTAAATACTCGTGTACTACATGTATAAGAACGTTTTGCAAGACTATGCCTTAAGGCCCCTACAGAGGTCGAGCTACAAGCTACAAGGCGCAAGAATAACATTGTTGGTATATCTATATCTATAAAGCATAGCGAGTTAGCACGGCTAGTACTTGTATATACATCTAGATATATCAACAATGTTATTCTTTTACCTTATAGCTTTTAGCTTGACAGCTATAGAGTCCTTGAAGGCATATTAATGTTTATAATTGTGTTTATGTACTTGCAGCAGGTAACAATATAAACGCATCTGGGTATCGATTTCAAACTGCTAATACTGCATTAGAAGGTCAACCGCAACATATCGAATTTTACCAAGAAAGCAGAACATTGAAGTAGCTGGTCGGTGTCAGGGACCCGGAGGACTCGGTCAAGTAGTGGGGAGTGGGTCGGCTGACATAAGGCATCGGTCTTTCGCCCTGTCAGAATCCCTTAATAGAAAGGGAGTAAGAGATAGAGATGCATTTCTGCAGGCCTATGCCATACAGTCGTTAATGTTTATATTTGTATTTATGTATAGGCAGCAGGAAAAAAATATGATAATTTTCGGGTATCAATTACAAAATGTAATTTTTAACCGAATAATATTAGGTAAGTGTGACATTGAAGAAGGTTCATTGTAGCAGAAATCTTTAACGCCTTCAAAGCGGGGACCTATATGGCTGACGTTATACCAAAAGAGTATATCTGAAAGTCACCGATGTTTACACTTATATTTACATGACGGCAGAAAGTAAATGCATTAACGGACCCATAGGTATCGTTTACAATCCGCAATATTTTCACCGGTTATTAGTCACAAGGTGTCGGAAGATATCAGGAAAGCATTACATTGAAGGAATTTCTCACTGCCAGAGAACCTAGGTCGCTATAGGTGGTATCGATTACAATTTGGTATTGCATTGAAAATTTAACTCCAACATCTCCAATTTCAACAGGAAAGCAAAACATTGATAGAGCTTGTCTTTAACGGGGATCTGGGCGTGACCGGTTAAAGAAACACTGGCCTCACAACAGACTTAGGGTCCCCACTGGACAGTGGAGAGAGGGAAAGAATATATATAAACTTCTGGATATCGATTACAATCTGCAGGTTTTGTATTAGGCAAGTAAAATCTTGAAGGAGTTTCTCGGAGTCAGAATTTTAGGAGGCCTCGGTAGAAGGGAGGTTGTGTGATTTTATTTTCATATGTATGCAGTGCAGCAGGTAAACATGAACGCTTTAACCCATTAAAGCCCAAACGGCCCAAATTTCGAGTAAGTTTTCAACGTGATTATTTCTTATGTTATCGGCTTTGAAAAATTCTCTTTTCATATATTCCGACGTGAAATTTCACCCTCTTTCAGAATCCGTAGTCGGAATTATGAGTTAACCTCAAGAAAAAAAAATGTTCGAAAAAAATATTTTCTGGATTTTTTTTCGCAATGATACCGCAAAGGTATCCCCTTACAATTATGATCAGAATTGATCATGGCAGTTGAAGTTTGACAGAAAATTTTGATATTAATGTTAAACAACCCATTTTTTACAAAATGGCGGCTGAAACAATTTTCTTTTGTTTAAACTTCATCAATTTTTTTGATAAACTCTCTCGAAAACTATGGACTTTAGCAAAAAGTTCACAAGAACAAAAATGTCTTAGAATTAGTCAAGGAACACTCTCAAATTTTCGGAGACAATTTTTTATTTTCTGAAAAATTGGGCCGTTTGGGCGTTAATGGATTAAGGTATCGCTTACAATCTGAATTTTTTGTATTTGAAACGTAAGTCCAAAATTCTGGAGTAATGCCAAGAAAGCATTACATGGAAGGAACTTGTCGCTGAAAGGATTATTGGGATTCTTGGGAAAGCGGAGTAGATCGAACTGACGCATAGCTTCGGTTGCCAGATTTATTTTAAGATGCTTTCGGCAGGTAAGCATAAATGCCTCAAGGTACCGCTTATAATCTGCATTTTTTGTATTTTAACGTAAGTCCCAATTTCGGGAGTAATACCAAGAAAGCATTACATTAAAGGAACTTGTCGTTGAAAGGATCGTCAGGGCCTTTGGTATAGTAGCGCGCGGGAAACTTGACATATAGAATTGGTCGTGTAATTGTATTTTTAGATGCTGACACTAGGTGACTTTCAGGTATACTTACTCCGCGACTCAAAGGGAATTCTTCCACGGAGAAGCTCCTCTAATTCTTGACTATTTGTGTCTGTTTTTTGTTCAAAGTCATCACAAAACATTCATAACTGCTAGGCAGACATGCATGGGCACGTTCTCACGTAGTATATAAGAACATCCTTTCTGAACCAATGAATATGAACGCTCCGGGATAACGCCTACAATCTGCACTATTTATGTTTACTCAAATCCCAAATTAAATCCTAATTTATGGCTTAGTACCAAGAAAGTATTATATTCAAGGAGCTTCTCGGTAGCAGGATCATCAAGGGACATTTAGTGGTGGGGAGCAATTCGACTGACGTAAAGTATCAGCTGTATAGTGGTATAGAGTCACGGCCTTGAACTTGTGAATGCTGTGAATCACCTCGTTTGGTTAAGACCGTTGACTGGGTTAGATCCTCTACAAAATTATATAATTATGTATAATTATTATATATAATTTTATTAAGTAACAAAAAATATTTGCAATTTAAAATTATATGGAATTATGTTATTAAAAATAGAAACTTTGTAGAAACGTATTCATTTCCATGTGAGATAGTTAGAAAATAAATTAAAATAAATGTCATGCATTTTTTGAATCGGAATTAGTACTCAGTAGATACAAAGATCAATTTCTACAAAAAATGACTGTATTGAATAAGAAACTTTAAAATAAAAAATACAAAATAAACTATATCCAGAGATCACATGCGACGCCAACAATCATTTCAGCGACAAGTTCCTTTAACGTAATGCTTTCTTGGTATTACTCCGAAAATTACTCGAGGAAACTCTTTCAAGATTTTACTTGCCTAATACAAAACCTGCAGATTGTAACCGATACCTGGCAGATTATATCTCTCTCTCTCCATTGTCCAATGAGAACCCTAGTCTGCTGTGTGATCATTGTTACTTTAAGGACATGTGCTATATTCGGAAAGATTCTTACCTTATAGGTTTTTGCATTTAGAGACTAATTTTTGCAAAAAATAGATAGAGACTAGATAGAGACTAATTTTTGCAAAAAGTCTTTTTCCTACTTCAGTAATGATATAAACATTACGTGGTTCCATTTTCATGAAATTCCTTGCATAATTAACAAGATTTTTGTGGTCCAAAATTTTATTCATAATTCACCTAGCGATTTTTATCTCCGCAAATTTATATCCGTTTTGAATGTTATTTTTCGTTTTAAAAGTTAATTATTCTATATAGTTGTTTTTTGCTCGATTAGTAAAGTTTGACTTACTTAAATGTCAATTAGGCTGAAATTCCATTTTTCAAAGAATTCAACAAGAAATAAAACCGTAATCGCTATGCACTTTGAGGTTTTACTTGCTTCGTTGTCTCATGCTCAGCATAAGAGGCGCTACCGTGGGTTGATCCACGCTAAACGTTACAAAGTCTGTAAAACGTTATGGAGTGAAATTTAAATTAAATGCGTTCACCAATGCGTGAAATAAGGACGCCTCATTTAACTTTGTAACATACATTTTCTCTATATATCTCAATTATACAGGATCCCTCTATTGTACAATTATACTTCAAAGTTTACAGCACATTCGCAATAGTGAACAAAATGTTTCAAACTTTAGATGTTTGCTTTTCCAAAAATCGCTTCTTAAAATTTTAAAAATAAAAAAAATTATTGTTAGATCAAGTTGAAATAAAACAAACAAAATACGTTCCATTTACGTGTATTTATGTAAACAATTATATCGTTTAGTTCTGAAATACTACATTATGATTCGAAATAAAAGAGTTAGAAAAAATATACATATAATTTAGTAAAAATAAGATGGTATTAGTGTAATGTTTCGTTATCAAAGGCATGCACATAAGATCAAATGTTATTTAAATATTTTTTATAAATATATAATAATATAATAAAAATATAAATATTTCAAGTTGAATACTTTTGTTAGTATATGCAATTAAAGATGTCCATTTGTAAGGATATATTGTCAGGCTAATGTGCCATATACTTTGTAATTCACGTTTACAGGAGCAATGAAAAAATTTTATCATTGCACTTAATCATCTTTCTCTTTACATGGTATAGCAATGAAACTTAAAAATAGTCATCTGAAAATTCAAATCTGAGAAAATTGAACGGTTCAATAATGATTCAAGTCAGATAACTTCAACTTACTTAATTTTTTATAATCTCCGATTATTTAATTGTCTGGTTAGTTTAAAATAATAAATTTTCTTTCCCATTGATATTATATTCTGTACGATTCGCTCCATCAGTCATTATATTTTCGTTCATCTCATTAGTACATTCTAAACGCCAAAATTAATTAGTATAGCAATTCACCAATTTTCTCAGCGATCCCCTTTCCGCGAATTGCATATTCAAGCGTCTACGTAACGATCGACACTGAGCTCATTGACATTTTTAGCCTCGAGCCGTTGTACATTATACGGGAGCATTTTTGCGTTTTCCTTTTCGACTCGGGTCGGACTATAGCTCGAGCTCAACCACTACTGCTTATCGAGAAGAAAGACGTCGCGGGGAGCGAGACGAGGGCACACTCGCGTCCCGGAACTTGATCATTCAATTTACAAATGGGGGGCAAACGGTCGAGAAAAGGAAGTCCGTACAATGAATAATTTCAACATACCCTCTCTCTCTCGCTATGCTACTTTAAACGCAGACGGCAAAACTACGCTTATTAGCCGCTCCTCGTGCTCGCGATTCTAACGTTCGGCTATACGTATTATTATACACGTGGAGTTTGCACCCGCATACCCCAATGGTTACGTGTACATTGGACCTTTCATAGTGGGGAAGGTGAGGCAGCAGTGGTTCCGTAACTTTAATTCAAGATTGTAGTAAAGTATTAAAAGATTCATATATAATCAGCTCAGCTAGAAACAGAATCTATAATTAAAAGATTTTATTTCATGTTATATTTTGGGCTAATAAATCAAAAAGAAAAACCTTTAAAAGGGCTCATTCTAAAATTTTTTGTATATATATCTTTTTTACGGTACTTAAATTAATAATTATATGAATGAAATTAATTGTTCTATGAATAAAACAAAAAATAACCATTTACTAATCATTAAATTAATAAAACCTAATTATAAAGAGCACACTTGCATTATATAGAAGAGATCAATTTATATTACAGACGCCGAGCCGCTGCAGCGCTCTGTGACGCCGTCTGCTACGACCCATGCCTCACCTGCGGTGCCTCGTGTGCCCTATTTTAACACAATTTTTAAACGCTTATTAAATTTTTTCTGAACATTTTCAGAAGATAAAAAAACAAAGGTCTACAGTTAAAGACTCGAATTTTCAAATACGTTCAATTTCATTTGAAAAAATTATTATTATCGAGTTGCGCCAACCGAATGAAAAATGAAGCCAATCTTCTTTTTGGTCCTCCGGTTTTCAAACTTCCGAAATTATAAGTTAAAACTTTTTTTTTTATATTGTGAGTTCAGAGGAAAATACTAGAAGCATTTCTGACTAGATTTTAATAAAAATTAAATTTTAAAATTCGTTATTATTTAAATTATTAAGGTGCCAAACTTAGCTGCCCTTCTCGCCGTATCTGACCACATTCCTCTATATATACTCCGCAGAGAATTTTGTCCTTTCGTTCTTTATTCTTGAATCTCCGTTTCCATCTTTTCTCTCCCAATGCGTGTGTGTGTGTGTGTGTGTGTGTGTGTGTGTGTGACGTTAATTGTCCTTGTTGGAAACTGTGCGTATAAATTCTGAAAATCGTCTATACGACCGGAACTTTCATACACCGAAACGGAAGTTGAAGAATTTTAAAGCAAGATCTCCAGACGTTGAAATTTGAGCAAAAAATTACGCCATATACGAGTGGATATAGGATTTTAATTAAAATAAGAAAACGCTTTCTTTGAATCTTACACGTGTACAGGTATTGCAAATTGTAAGCTACGAAGCTAGTTTTGAAAAGAACTTGGCGCTCTAAAAGTTTTTATTTTTCATAGCTTCGTTTTTTTTTTAATTATTTTATAAATTTTTTTTATATTACATCAATGATATTGAATTTCATAAGCATATCGGCGGGAGACTCGATTGAATTTTGAAAAAGAGCAGCTAATTTAATTTCACTTTATTGAGGATAATTGATTAAAAATTTGATAATTTAAAAGGAAGTTGATGCAATACATGACCCCACACAGTTGGTTAATATATAGTATTGAATATCACTATATTAAATTGCTTTAATTAAAATTTATAATATACTGAAGAACAAAATTCATAATAAACTATATATTTAATAATCGAAGTAGCAGAACTGCACACAATTTGTACAGAAAATCAAAGCTCTGAATTCGACACGATATGTATGAGTAAAAGTTTGCTTATAAATTATAAACTACATCGTGTGCTTCAAGTGAAGTCTCTAGTAAAATTTATCAGTGCGTTCAGGCGGTGTAAAACTTGTGCAATCATATACACATAATTTTACAGAACGTATTATTACATGTAAAATGCTCTAAAAGGTGCTTTTACTGGGTTGAATATTTCCTATTATGAATTCGACGATGCATTTAAAGAAGCCGTACAAATGAAGATTTTAATAAAAAATTTTAATTTAATCTAGATTTACCAAAATTTACAATCTTGAATATTTAAAATTACACCAATTTTAAATCTTCAAAATCTGATAAACTGCGGTTTCTGCATCCAGTCACCGAAAAAATTGAAAAGCTGTAACCGATCTAAGGTACAATTTCAAATAAATCTTTTCAAATCGCTTCCGAAAATTCAATTTTCGGCAAAACGGCACAACCTCCAAACGCTGTACAAATCCCTAGTCAAAGTGTGTGTCACAGCCCCGCGAGTAGCAGCTCTGAATATTGATCCTACAATGGCATATCGATCGCGCGCAGTGTCCACGATGACTTTAAACAAATTTCGTTAACCGATATACGGTATACTTATGCCGCGCAATTAACGGGAGTAAGACGTCACATGTTTAGTATGTCTTTAAGTACTTACAAGTTGACGAAACATTGATTCGTAGTGTAAAGTTGTTTGAATGATAGTGTAAAATTGAAAGTTCTAGAAAATGCAGGCTTGTTTTCCAATGTCAACTTTTGCGTTAAATCGAGGAATAATACATTTTTGCATTGAATGAATTTATAGAAATCTTTAAACAATATTCATTTCTATCTATTCTTGAAACAATATTAATCCATTTGCAGGTTTAAAATAAAATAGGCCAAAACAAAAGGGCTTAATCATCTTTCAATTAAATAATACCTCTTTACATGGTCCTTGTCTTCACTAACTGAACTCTATTAAGAAAATACAATTGCTTTTAGTTATTTATGCTACATTTTCATGGTAATGAATTAGAAAAAGAAAGTTGTTGACATATTTATAAATATAGCACGGACTTGCCATAGTGCCCTCGACAACTCGAAAGGATTCTTGTACAATAAACTCGACATCGTGAACAATATGCTACTCCGAAAAAACTTGAATGCGTTGTGCTATCTACTTGAAAAGCTTCTTATGTCTTTTGCATTGACACAACTTTTCTAAATTTTAAACCACAAATAATTTATACTTGCGAAACTGTATTAAGCAGTAATACATGAAGAATGATTTATTTAAAGAGCATAGCGAGTAAAAATCTATTATAAAATAATATTTTGCGTCAAGATTGTTTACAAAACTATGCCATTACAAATTAGAAGATTAAATTTATAGGTATTTGCTGTGAAATAAAAATTATGGGAGTGGTTGTTCCTAAAATTACAGTTTCACAAAATTTATGTTCGAGGGCATAAAATTCCACGTATTTCATTTTTATATTGTACGAATAAGCACAAATTAATTTTAAAATGAAATGAAAAATTCTTTTATAGAATCGAATTATAAAATTAGAAAAAGATAAAAGTTCCAGAAATATTGAGTTCTACATCCCTATATTAGTATTGATTGTTAGAATAATTATATTGATTTTTCTTAGTAATGACTGGGCAGTATTTCCTGCGCAAATGTTTTTTTTAACTGGTTTTCATATTGTATCTGTAGTTAAGAAATGTCTTTTATACCATTTTCGTTAATCTTATGAGGCACTTATACACAGTTACAGCTAAATGAAAAATCAATTTAAGTTACGTAGCAGATAAAATCGTAACGCAGATAAATGATTTTCGGTTATAGAATTCACAATAATCGGCTTAATACAATATTTGAAACTGCGTAAGTGCTGTACATTTAATTATAAAACAGACTATTTTGATTCTAAGTGATATCATCGAGTAGCATCAGTTAGTGAAAAATAAAATTATAATTTTAATTAAGTAATTACTTTTCCAAAATACAACACAATTATTTTAGTTTTTGTAAAATGCGCTTCATTTCGATTTTTCAAGTCTAGGTTGAAAACCAAAAATAAAAGAAATGTCCTTGATTTTTTTGAACTGTCACCCTACCAAGTCATTGCCACAAATTCCTTGATACTTGGCTTCCCTTATACGTAATATTATAATGCCTTGTTTACCTATACTATATGAATATCGAAATACTTCTTAGATTGCATAGCACTAACAAATGTAATAAAAATTTCTATAATGTTCTTAAGAACTTCCGAGGCTATCTTCCAGTACTACAGGTCAAACCAAAAAAAATTCATCCATTCCTTATTTCTAAAAAGATTGATTGCAAAAACGAAACTCCATCATTTTCCAAAAGTACCTTCAGCATTGAACCCTGAAATATTCATAAAACCTGCCTCCCCTA
The DNA here is from genome assembly GCA_900490025.1 of Megastigmus dorsalis. Lineage (NCBI taxonomy): Eukaryota > Metazoa > Arthropoda > Insecta > Hymenoptera > Megastigmidae > Megastigmus > Megastigmus dorsalis. The sequence continues at coordinate 49,273 of UELU01101859.1, read as the reverse complement.
ATATCGCAAACATAAATACAGAAAAGAGAGAGAAAGAGAGAGAAAACGAGAACGCACATTCGGTCTGTTTGGCTCGCACCGGGCGCAAATTACAGGATATTTGAAAATCCAAGCAGCTTCTGCGGCGACACGCAACAGTGTATATAGACCCAGGCCACTCTTCCCGGAAACAAAAGTCTGCTATCGTACATACGCCGCGCGGGGGAACGCACACGTGTGCGTAAAAGCTTTTCGCAGGGAATCGATAAATTCCCTGCGCGCGCGACGGTATTTTGCAGCGCGAGTGAATTTCTGAAATAGGTATTTGAGTCGCCACACTCGTGTAATTTACTCGGATGGAATTTTTCCGATTCCCGAAGACTTACTCTTCTTTTTTCTCCCTCCCCCTCTCCCTCTCTCTCTTCTCACGCGTGATTTAATTCAACGTGCCGATTAAATTTGCGTCTCTCGAAAAACGTTTCTACCTTGCGACACCTGTCGAAGCGAAATCGCTTTTTCTTGTTAAGCCAGATTTTTATGTTAATTCTTTATTAACGAGAAATTGTGGTTTTGCGTATTGGCAAATTTGTTTTATTAATTACATGATTGTTTAGCTTTTTAAGAATTTATTGATTTAGAAGAGACTAGACATTTTCAAAACCAAATGCAATTATATGTTTTTAAAAATTTGAATTTATATATCATAGATTTATGATTGCAGATATGAAATCCCTTGCGTAGCCGATGCTTTTTTAAATAATAGATTTAATAAAATTTTCAAATAATTTTTTTAAAATTTTTATATTAACATTCTTATTGTTAATAAAAAATTAAAAGTTTGAATATTTTAAGAACTATATTTTAGTAAATTTAATAGTACTTTATACTCTGGAATATTTGCGATTCAAATGTTCAGATTCATTAAAAATTCTACTCCCATTTCAGTGTTTGAATTTTGTTTGTTCACAGTATCTAAATTCGAGTAGTCCGAATATCAGATTTCCCATGCTTCATTTGGCCTTTTAATTTAAAGTTCTACAGACGAAAATTGCTGTTACGAAATAATGTTTCATCATTCAGGATTTACTATAGAGAAATATTTAAATTTAAATTGCTAACAATTTATTTTTAGTTATTATTTATAATTTTATAAACCGAATCAATTGAATATCTATAATAATTGTGAAAACTTTTATGAAGTATAGTAGTAGTAGTAGTAGTCATCTTTATTTTAACTTTATGTTTTACAAATTTTATACAAAGTTATACTTGTATTATTCCTTAACCTATTTCCTTCTGGTCGCCGTCCAGCATTTTCCTTTTCTCTCTATTCTAAAATACTTCATTTTCCTATTTGCCTATTTTCGCTCTATCTCGTCCTATTTTCTTTCTAATGTCTTTATTTAACTCTTTCTTCTTTGTTCTTCACCCTTGTCTTCTTTCTTTCCTTCTTTCTTTTCATCTTTCTGTCTCGCTTAGGGCTGTTACACCTTCCTTTTTTATGTTCCTTTTCACTCTCACACCTCCAGTATTTTTTATTCTTTCTCTACCTTTTTCTGCTTATGATTCACTTTTCCTTTCTTTAGGTCTTATCCTCGCTCTCTTTTACATCTGACTACTCTTTCTTCCTATTCCTTCCCTTTTTCATTTTTTACCTTTCGTCTCTCCTAGTCCTCCATTCTTTTTTCTTCTATTTTATTTTCTTCCTCTGTTTTATTTTCTCACTCTTCTCAATACCTCTTCAATTCCCTTATGTTACCTCAACCCAGATTAGATCATTTTCCTCTTCATCCCATACCAAAAGATGCTCTCCAACGTATAGCTTTCCGTATGCTACTTTAATGGTAAGTTTCCCTTTTAATTTTCCTGATATCCAAGCTTTTCTTTGTCCTTATTTTCCACACTCTTTTTATTTTCAGATTAATTCCCAACTTTTCTTCAAACCACCTTTTGACTTGTTCTTCTATGTCACTCTCGTCGTCCCAATCTTCAATCTCTGTTATAATTACATTGTTTTTAATCCTTTTTCTTTCATATTTTTTTCCAAGCCCTCCATCCTTTCTTCCATGTCCTTCAACCTTTCGTCTTCATTCTTCCGTTCGGTTTTGCATCTGGTCTCGTGTCCTTCCCATTTTTGCTGTAGTTTTTCCATTTCTTCCTGGCATTTTTTTACCTTTTCCTCTGTGTCTTTCGTTGATTTGTCATTCCTTTTCATACTGTCCTCCATACGCTCTTTTATCTCCTCTCTATCTTCCTGCATTTCCTTTAGTGCGTCTTCCAATGTTTCCCCTGTCTTTTTAATTTTCCCCCTTATGTCTCTTCCTTTCTTTATTATTTCTTTTTTCGTTACCTCTAATATTCTATATATCCCATTTCTCAGTTTCCAATTTCCCTTACCCCTCATTTCTCTAGCCCTTTCTAACCTCACTTTTCTATTCTGGGTTTTCTCAGTACTTTTTTCTCTTACTGACTTTATCTTTCTTTCCCAACTCTTTTAAAACCGAAGCTTTTATTACACTTTCCGTTATTTTGCCCACTAGCACTCAACTTTTCTTCTAAATTCACTTTCTACACTATTTTTTCGAGCATGCACTCTTTACACGTGTTTGCTGGGCGGCGGCCATCTTATTCCCCCCCTGAGGTAAAGTAAATATTTTTTTAATAAACTTACTTTCTAAACTAATTAGGTACCTACTTGTTATTGTAGGAATAACATAAATTGTTGCATTTGTACACTGCTCAGTAGAAGTAAAATTAAATGACTAACATAACACACATATCAAAAAGGTAAAAAACTGAAGTAAAATAAACTAAAAAATAAAAATGTAATAGGAAAGAGTAACCGGCGCAAATAGGCTATTTTTATATTTTAAACTTTCAAGTCCTGTAGAATCCTCTTATAAATTTTAAAATGTTCAATAAAAAATTTAAATAGAAAATTTTATACAAAATGCAATAATAAATGAAATAAAAAGTGAATATATAGAAGTAAAAGTTAAACTCTCGCAAGTCAGGCTCGAAATAACTTTATTCAATTGTTTTTTGTCAAAAAATGGCGCTTTTAGATAAAGTAATGCAATAAAATTTTATTTTTAATAAGAAATAAAGTAATTTTAATTTAATTTACTGTATCCTGTAAAATACTAAAACTAATTTCAATTTATATTCATCAATACGCATCGATATGCATAAAAACGCTTTGAATACATACGTTGAACAAATAATACACGAGACGTCACACATGATTCATCAGTGCTAATTCATTGTATTTGCAATTATCTTAGTAGCAAATCTATATTTTCATCAAATCTTTTTCTTAATATATAATATAAAATTCCTCTATTTATATTAAAGGAAGATTTTTTCTCGTAATCTTATCAAGTTCAGACTCGAAATTTCGACGAAATATTGAGTATAATTTTACTAACTTTCACAAATTTCTCTTCTAATAAAATTCTATTATAATGATAAAGGTATGTTCGTAGATGGCTACTTATTATTAGTCTTGGATACACAAATAAAAAGAAACATCGAATTTTCGTGTAATAATCAAGATGAACTTT
>UELU01101859.1:6345-45711 GCA_900490025.1 Megastigmus dorsalis | reverse complement strand
ATACGCATCGATATGCATAAAAACGCTTTGAATACATACGTTGAACAAATAATACACGAGACGTCACACATGATTCATCAGTGCTAATTCATTGTATTTGCAATTATCTTAGTAGCAAATCTATATTTTCATCAAATCTTTTTCTTAATATATAATATAAAATTCCTCTATTTATATTAAACAAATTTCTCTTCTAATAAAATTCTATTATAATGATAAAGGTATGTTCGTAGATGGCTACTTATTATTAGTCTTGGATACACAAATAAAAAGAAACATCGAATTTTCGTGTAATAATCAAGATGAACTTTCAATGTAAAGAATTTTATGAGTTTTTCAGTGAATGTTGAATCTATGCATGTGTATAAGTTATGTATGATTTGTGAAATTTTAAATTGATCGAAGTTGTTCATATCAAAATTTGCATACTTACTGAATATATATAAGCTCTTATAAGATAGTGTGTGGCAAGCGAAAAGATAAAAGAAGTATTAGGTTGTAAGAACAAAACTTTAACTATACATAATTATAATTAATTTTGAATATTTTATATAAAACTTTGCATATCCTTGGAGATCATATGTGAATAAAATTTTGATGATCTTAAGTTTATTTTAAAAATTTCTGCATAACTGTAGATGTATTTACTTCAAATAAAACATGGATTATATTATTTACTTTGTAACAGAACATATTATTTAAAATTGCTATTTATATCATAAAAGTCTAATGCTAAAAGGTTTTATAGTAATTTCAACCGCAAACTTTGATACTTTACGAAAACAATGTTCATATAAACAATGCGAATGCTAGTTTTTACAAGTCAATTACGAAGACAGTAAATACACACATTCTGCAAAAAGTCTGAAACTTTAGAGTTTAATTATAAAGACGACAGTTTCAGCAGATGTTGGAATATATAGCAATTCACGGACACTAAACGCGAAAGTAAATAGAGCGATGGTATTTAGTCAACTTGCAAGAATTGGAGTGCAAGTAATTCGATTAAGGGTGTCAGTAATAGCTCCAAAAATAGTTCTTTTTTTAATTATTATACATTTTTAACAGAAAGTAAATGCATCGTGAAAAGATTCTAGCTTAGAGACTGGCCTTTTAGACTATAAAAAAGAACTGTACAAGATCTGTTGTAATGACGATTTTTTATGCATAGCTTCATAGTACTATAACAAAACTGTGAAATAACATTTAATAGGTATCTACCAAATTTATTAATTTGAATATCATCAGATCAAATACGAGTAGAGATGCGATAGTTTTATATAATATTTAATATTATTTTAAAGTTTAAAAACTGATGAAATCAGTACCTACTTTTTTATTTATTCACAATATTTTTTATTTTTATTCGAGTGGCTGCTATTATAGCCAAATTCAAGCATTTGAAAAACTTCTTGTATTTTATTTTGGTTCCATAGACCAAGAAAACGACCAAAATCATTGTGGAATTCGGACGTATCAACAGCGCTTGCATATTTAAAATTTTCAGGACTTAACTATTCAAGGATTTTGACAAACGAATGGCAACGATTGACAATGCTATTTTATCTACTACTTCCAGTTTCCACAGGATATTTTCAGTTTATCTATTCGTGCCTCGAGTACGTGGACGCGTATGCAAGTCATTGGACTGTTTTATTTTCAGCAAAACGGTTAAAGACAATTGCATTTAAACGAATCGAATTTCCGTTAAAGGATCTCAAGGTGGTCTATTTAAAGATTTTAGTCTTTTTGTTCCAGGTGAAAGTAGAATATTTTCTTTTTATCACTGGCTTACAGTTGAGTACTTTAAGGTAATTCTAATGGTATTTTTTAAGTATTCAATTCAATTTCAAGTCCGTCTATAAATTAAAAAAAAACATTTTACGATACAAAATCACGGGTGTCACCAAAAATTCGTCACATATTTTAATTTCTTGAAAAAGAAGTGTGTGCACGATCCTTCCCAATCTCATTTGTAATTCCAATCAAAATCAAGAAAACCGTCAGCACAGCTAATCCTCCACCCCGGTATAAAATATTCACCCGCAGCATCCAAAAAGAGAGCTCGAGCATAATTTCCATCGTTCGACGCGCGGCTCGCACGGGCGCTTGGCAAAAAAAAAAAAGGAAAAGAAAAAAATCCACCATAGTAGCGGCAGCAGTCGCAAAAAGAAACCGAAAGTAACGCAGCGTTGCCGTGAGCACAGGGGTGGGAAAGAGCAAAAGGGATGGTAAAAAGGTAGCAGAGCAAGTCGCGGCCAGGTACACGTTAGTCACGGCTCCACACACAAACGCACATACACACACACACACACTGATACACGCAAAACTCGAGTATGTATGCGATATATGTGTGTGTGTGTGTGTGTACGTGTGTATGGTGCGCGCGAGGCACTCGAGGAGTCCGAGCCTCGAGTCGCGACGGCGGCGCCTACGTAGCCAAGCAACGCGCGCGCCGACATGACTCTATACACGCTGTGCCGCCTCCGCTATACCATCAGCGTTAGTCTCGCGCGAAACTCGCGTCGCGCCGCACGCTGACTTGCACCACTGCTCTCTCTCTCTCTCTCTCTCTGCCACTCGTGTGTGAGTGCGCGTGGATGCTTCTTTCTACACGCACACGCGTATCTTCGTAGTACTCGAGAGTGCGTGAAGAGACATAGAGGGAGAGAGTAAGGGAGAATGGTAATGAGAGGAGGAAAACGTGAGGTCGAAAAATGATGAGACGCAGGCGACGAGGAAAAAGGGAGGACTACGTCGCGGGCGCTGAAGCCGCCGCGATAATTGGGGTCGCAGCCCGAAAACCGGCACTGCTACTGGGAGCCAAGTCTGCCCTGGAGAGCAGCCGAGGCTTCTGCAGCCTCGCCGCCGACCCGATAGACGAAGAGCGAGGGAACGAGAGAGGCGATATATTATAGATTGGGATTAGGAGAGGACCGATGATGAAGCAAACACGTGGGATCCCAATGCACACGTCCAACGATCGCTGCTGCTGCTGCTGCTGCTGCTGCTGCTGATGCTGATGCTGACGAGGTAGCGATCTACGTGAGCTTCAGATGTTATCGTGTACATATTATGATCGTTTATCGGTTTATTTGGGGGGGGGGGGAGAAATGTTATGTTTACTGGAGATGCGGATTAATTGACGAATTGCAGTCGTTAAAGGTCTTTCAATGTGAATGCTAAGTGGACTTACGTCAAAGCGATATGCATGCGTATACAGGTTATTCTTAATGACCTCTGGACGGTCTGAGTAGAGCCCGACCGTTACTACTAGCTTGATATTAAAATTCTGTACTATAACCAAACGTAAAAGTGCCGCGAAAATCGCAGGTTTACACGCGCAACCTCTATCTGCATATCATAATTGCTGTGTGGAAGTACCTTCGGGGCCTTTTTTTGCAAATTCGTGAAATTTCTTTCGTCAAACCCACACACATACACACACGCAGACACACGGACGTGAATACAACGTAAGGAGTCCGCATAAATAAGCCGCGCTCGGCCAAGTGGCGAAACTCGTTGCATCCTCGATAAGCTTTAATCTCGACGACGCGGCGTCTCTGACTTTTTCGTCCTGCCGTGCCTGCGTCTGCCTGCCTCTTCTTTTGGCACACCATCGCCGCGCTCATTCCCTCCTACTTCCCCTCTTTCTCATTTGGCTTGCATTTGCGTTTAAATGGGCTTTTGCCGCGGTCGCGCGCGCGCGAGCAAGCAAAAAAAAAAAGAGCAAAATGCAAACTATAGCCGCTGCTTGTATATTTCGTTTATTACATAAGCGGCGCGTCGGCAAAGCGTTGCGATGGGATACGCCGCGCTTCGATTTTACAAAGCAATTAAACTCTTTTTTTTTTGTTTATTCAAGGGTGTAGGTATATACATATATGTGTTTCGGGTTGTATTGCGGGACGGTTGCATTGATCATGATGGTTATCAAATATTTTAAATTTGACTTGGGGAAAATAACAATCGATTAATGGGTCGTGTGTGTCGTTGTAACGAGAACACTGGAAATTGGACAACCCGCGAGTAAATTAGTGTAAAATACGAATCCCTGTTATCGATAAAATGGACAATAATTTAAAATTAATTGATCGAGTCACTTTGATGTACAAATTGAAAATTCTACCGGGTTCGGGATACACAAAGTCTATTCACGTTAGATATTAATTATTATTGGAACGCTGGTATATTTAATTTGGCTATAGTTCTGCATTTAATGATACGGTATTTACTATGCTTCCTATTCAAAATTAAATGAAAAATTATGGAAACGACTGCTAAGAGGGAATGATTCTGATGAAACTCTATATATGCGTATATAAACTTATTTTTAATATAATCTGTAATGCATTCATATATTCACTAACTATCAATTATTGATAAATCCCAATTAATAATGATGGTTATTGAATATTTTAATGATGTAATATTTGCACTGAATCGGTACGGTCAAAGATATCAAACGAATTGATATAATAGTAATGTCGTAAAAGTGCATTTTTTAAACGCATTCGCTTTATCCCATGTATGGGTTAAATTATTGAATCAATGAATTTGAATTATTTTGACCTTTAAATATGCTTTAAGATCACCGTTCTTTTACATAAATTTATTAAATTACAGACCACTTTTCTACCAATATTATATTTTCTAGAAAATAATTAAAGAAGTTGACTTTATTCCTGGGGTCACTTTGTCCCGGTCTCCCCTACCCCCATTCGCTTTGTAGCCCAATTTTTGATGTACGTTAAAGATAAAACCAAATCAAAATGTACCAAATCCTACCATTACGAATCAATTATTCAGATAAAAGAACACAAAACCCATTAACCTATGCTTTCTTCAAATCCTCCACTTATACCCCCGCTATACGAAAAAAGGCGCGCGATGCTCGTAATCCGTTAAAATGTGTATGCACACACACGATATACACAGCGGAAAATCACGCGAGTAAAACGCGCGGCGGATCGATAATTTAAATTTAAATTCGAGCCCCAAAGACTCCTGTGCGGCCGAGCAACGTATTACGAAGAAAGAGGCGAGAGAAAAAGAGCTCGTTGGCGCGCGTGTCCCGTCGACTCTCCGTGACATGAATAATGCGTGCGCGCGAATGCTTACGTGCGCACGCATACAATGGAATTTACTCGTGTGCGTAGGGAAGGGAAGAAGAAGTGGGTTCTTACGACTTTTTCATGTGTGTATACACTCGGTACTCGGTGTATTACCTTATGAGAGGCCGACGTCGCACTCGCCGATCCAAACAGCCCTCCAAGTCTGAGCGCAAATGGTTCAGCATCATTTCTCCTGTCCGCACTTTTTATAACTTCCAGAGGACGCATGAGCTTTCCATGTGCTTCGGAAGGCGGATTTTTTTATAGGGTTGGGTTTGCGATGCGGGTTACGTTACTCGATGAACTGACGAAAAGAAATTTTTGCTTACTGATCGGAAATTGACCGCGTTTGTAGGTAAAAAGTTGCGTGAGAGTTACGACATTAAAAATTATGTATGCTAATGGATTCCCTTAAATGATATTTAAAAGTATTTATAAAGTTTTATAAATATGGCTTGAAATAAATATAAAACCTTATCAATAATAAAAGTCCTATTGGGAACTTGTACAAACATAACTTAATGATTAATGCAAAACAACATAAAAATAGCTTTCAGAGAACGTAATAGAAAACTGTTTTACGAAGAAGTGAAGCAGATTGGTTTGTACTAGCAGTTGAATTTTTAAAATAGTACGTGTGTTATCTGAAAATAAGGCAATAGAATTCTCAGAAAGACGTTACTTTAAACTCGTTACATATTATTTCCAGGTGAAATTGAATCTAGGAACAAATATTTCTCTCTCTGGTACAACAAATGAATAGATTTGAGAAAAATTACAGATAGTCGAATATAGGTTCTTTTTAGAAACCCGAAAATAAAAGTAGTCATAAATGTTTGTACTTCATAAGGTGATACCGTTCTTTAATTGATTATAATTGATTGAGTAAATAAATGGAGAGAATGTAAAAGCTATACATAGAATACGGCCAATAGCATGCACATAAAAGTTTGATTGTTACGCTTAAAAATTAATAGAATATACAATTTCAAGTATTAGACTCGTTAACTCTCATTTTGTACTAGTGAAAATCATGACTAGAAATCATTAAAACTGGTAATTCCAATAAGTAGGACGAGTAATAAGTCATATTTACGCATAAGAAAATTGAACTTACTCTGAAATATGAATAATAATGTAACTGTATGGTTTTATTATTTGGTACATCCGATGCTTTTTCAGAGTTTATACGTGTAAAATAAATTACAGTGATTTTAATTTTCGTAAAGTTGAACCTATGATTTTTTACTAAAACGGACACAGTAATATTTTCATGAGAATCAACATAATTTTTCAACAAAAATAATTCACCTTTAAAATTTCGTGCAAAATGTGTTTAAAGTACAAATATAGTCAGAAGGACGCAGTATTCCAGTGACCCCAATGGTTGCTGCTGTCACTGAAAATCAACTTACTGGATGTACGATGGCATGTACTAGTTTGCCAAACGATTTTTCAAACAAAGTTTTTACACAAATTTAGTTTCTCAAAAAATCTATTTCTAGACATTATTTTCAATGTTTATTTATCAAGAAAAAAAACAATAAAATCTATTAAAATATTGTCAATCGAATTTCATAAACTATTCACTTCAGTAAGTATTTGAAAGCTTTTCGTTTTTAAGTTCAATTAATGTAAAATTTGTCAATAATTAAAAGCAAAAATGAGGTAGGCAAATCGCTAAAGAATTGTCGTTCAAATCTAATGATATCTAAATTAAAATATTTTAAAAACCAGTTTGAAAAGTTGAAAAATGCAAGCAAGTTGAAAGTATTTATGCCCCAGCGATCTCAACACTTTTAACCCTTTATCATTACTTCTAACATTTTCCTTTGGAGTCTTTGAGCGTCATAAAGTAATTTAATTTCTTACTTAGAAACATAATTAACACGTATGTCAAAGGCAGAGCAGTGTTAGCTACAGCGTCATTGCTGCTTAATAATTTTCATACAATATTGCAAAAAGTTAAGCTATTAAACTTTGATTTTGCGATGAATAATGCTTTGATAAATATATTATTAGAAAATATCTTATATTAATTTATTTAAAGTGTCTTTTTAACCCTTAGACGTTATATAAAAAATATAATGCATGGGGACGATGTTCGAGTACTAGCTAGATTCCCGTATTAAGGATACGAGTATCGGTACGTTTCTCTTTATAACGATTTTTTAATTTAGACATGAAATGCCTATATAAAGGGAGTTCCGAGTAATGAATATGCAATAATTAATACATATAATAATTTTCTAGACGCTGATATAATTTATCGATGTTTCAAACGGTTTCAGCTCCCCATTCTCGACATAATTAACTGCCGGAGGCTATGGTTGGAATGAAACGGTTACGCAATAAATACATGAAAGGAATTATAGTCGTTATTTTTTTTCTCCCAAGAATAATTGGAAAATTATGTAAGTCCTTCATGGGGGATGAGCCCTAAAACTTATTACGATGTTTTCCACTAGCAATAAAAAAGATATTAATATTCATTTCGTCTTAATAAGGAATTAAGAATGTTTGAAAAAAATTACATAATTTTCAACATGCTTGCATGTTTACTGATAAATCTTTGATGTAAAATACCATTTCATAATAAAGTATAAGGTGCTCTATACTTAATGATTAAGTTTTTGAACCAGGAATCACATTATGGCAAAGAAATAGTCGAATAGGGTAAGCGCATTAGTTACTGTACCTATTAAACAGACGGTTTATAAAATTTGCTGAAATACACTAATTTTTGTCCATTTTTGTATCTTCAGTATGTATTTAATTGAACATTTAGCACGTTTTCTACCGATTAGACAAATAATTAAATACACTTTAATATTAAGCGCATTGAATTAAGAATAAAAGCGTTAGTTACTGGATTGTCGTCTGCTTACCATAAAAACCTGAATTATCAATGATTGCCACGATTACTGTGCCCCATGATAAGCTTATGTTAGTAACTGGTACAGTAACTACTACTTTCACCCTAGCTCCGAATGACTGTTTTTAAGATAATACAACATTTGAATGACGTTTCTCAATTTTGCTTCATTTCTAACTTTCAAAACATATTCCACATTTTAAGCACTCCAATAAATTGCAAAAAATATTGCAATATTCATATATATTGTCTATTAAAAAATTTTTATAATATTTATTTTATATATATTTTTTAATATTTAAAAATTTATTATCTTATAAATATTTTAATTTCATGAAAATCGGTCGCACCAAAGCGATTATCTGCTAAATTTTCATTTTGATACACACAAAATATTCACTGACACGATTCGCACTCGGGTAAAAATAATTTTAGTCTACAGATCGCTCGCATTGATTTGAAAGCCATATTCGGTCGTACATCGGGAAAAGGCACAAAGATTCCAAATCCCACGATAATAAACATTAATTCCACGTCACTCTCATTAGTCTCAACGATAATTCATTCGTTCGCGCCAATCGATAAGTACAAGAGCGCAAACAGCGGTGCAGCGTCGTGTCGCTCGGCCCTCGTCTTCGTCGCAAAACAACATTTCATTAAAACAAGAATTAAAGAACCACCTTGCGTAAGCGGAACGCGAACAAAACAAAGACTGCGAGGGTGGGTCTCTCTCTTTCTCTCTCGCGTAACCGTGAGGGAAAAGCATCAGAAAGAAAGAGAGAAACGGACACAGAGCCACACAGGGAAAAAGAAAGCGTGCACAGGGAGGAAAAGAAAAAAGAAAAAGACGCCACCGCGCGACGAATGACGACAGTGACACTGACACGCGAGACGCGCGTAAGCACGCGCCTCGTTCGAGTAGACGGACGAGCGCCACCGTATATATAATATATATACTCTCTCTCTCTCTCTCTCTCTCTCTCTCTCTCTCTCACTCTGTCTCTGGTCAATAACGGAATATCGCGCACAGGGTGGCGAGTTATATATCGCGGCGCGGCCGTATTCCGGATACTGACCTCGAACGTGCGGCCGCGCGCCGCCTTCGACTGCAGCACACCTCGAGAGCTCGCTCGTACGTCTATACGTAAGTCTTACATATATAGACTGCATTATCGAACCAATCAACTTTCGTTCAAGTACCACGTGTACAGATCCGCCGCTTGAAAAAGCGACGCTTATGTTTAGTTTCGAGATTAATGAATGAGCTCGCGAGCTGTTGTTGTTGCGGAGTTTTTTTTTATCTGTTGAATGAGAGGAGCGAACAGGTTGATTTTTACTCTGCGATTTGGTTGGAATAGAGTGAATTCAAGGGGATGGTTTTATCGGCTGTTATATTGTTTTATTGGCATAGAAAAGCAGTGAAAAGTTCAGGACTGTCTGGATTTTCGCGACAAATGCTATGTGTCAAAAGAGATACCCATTGACTTTCCGCTCATTGTTTAAAATTGCAGTTCCTGCTGGGGTAGAAAAGAGGTGCATATTATGATGAATTCTATCTTCTCGGAAAAACGAATTTTTTTTGGCATACCTATATTTTTACAAAAAGTTTCTCATAATGGAGTTTAGTAAAATAATTTATCAGAATTTTATCTACAACTGAAATTATACACCTAACATTTAAAAATCATGTAAATAAAGAGTTTCATTGTACTTATATGTACATATACTTTATCGTCAATCTCAAAACGATGTGCTTATTAGTTTGTTTTTTCGCTGCACTTAATTATATCTTTAGTTTTGCACAAGCAAATACAATAAGTAATTTTTATAACAAATACATACATTACCACACTTTTTCTTGACTACTATTCCTATAAGGCTCAAAATAAGCATTTCTCGATAATTACAGACAGCGATGGAATTGTGATTATAAAAACTCGCGATTTTGTGAATTTATAAGCTGCGAACTGCGACGATGTCGGCAGTATATTATATATACATGTATACGTAATTGTTCGTTCGTACACGAGTCTCTATCTAAGTTCTGTCTTTACTATAGACCTCCAACTAATTGTGAAATCTACGTGGATAAAAATAGACGGAATCGACTATAAATTATCAGCTGACGTTCTATTTTTGTCCGAGTCTATTTGTGACCGCTAAAAATAAATTGCTCACGCAAAAGGAAAGTCCCATTGATATGCGCACGCATGTGGCGAAAATCAATGAAAAAAGAGTTACCATGAAAACATAAACACAGCTTGCTTTTTAAAAAGGATGCGTATTTTCTATAAAAAAAAACATATAAAGTTTATACATTTTTGCCCGCTCTTTTATCATAACTGAAATAGCTGTTTCTGAAAAGGTTTGAAAATTAATTGTAAAAATAAAGGAAAGAATATAATGGAACGCATCTCATTGCTGATGAATGGACGTCATAAACTAAGAGGATTCACCGCTGCTATTTATCTTTTAAAACTAAAGACATAAAAATACACAAACCAAGTATTTATTATCACAAAGTATATAAGATCCTCGCTGTTACAGAAAATTCTAAATTAAAAGGGGCATATCACATTTCATTCAATGGTAATAAATAAAAGAAAAGAAGTTTATTCCAAAGAATATAACAAATCAACCAAAATACTGAATATCAGTCACGCACTTATCGCAAAAAATTCAAAATCATCCCATCGCAATATCCCAAAAAGTCGATATACCTCCAAAGCACTAAACGTATACATGTATATATAAGGGGTTCATCGGCCAGGCAACAGCAAAGATCCGCGAGGCGCGCGCATCGAATGCATAGCCAACGACAAAAGCACCTACCCCCGCCACTCCGCCCCCGTATATTATATGCTATGCGTAATCGTCCGCATATATATATATATAACATCGCGTAACTGTGAGCCTAGCAAAACGCATGCGACAGTCGGTATAGCGTATGCTATAAATAGCCGGGAGCCGACCACGGTTATAGCGCGCAATCAAGGATCCACACGGGGTGCGTTTTAAATAGCCCTCGTATAGCGAAGAGGGAGAGAAGAACATCGGCTAAGGTAGAGAGAGCATAGATGCACAAGGCTTATGTAGAGGAAGAGAGAGAGAGGAGGAGGGTGGCGAGTATTTCAGCGATAGGTGAACGACCAGAGCTGGCGAGTGAGCCGCATGCCAAGAATTCACTCGCGGAACACCGCAGCCCGAGAATGCCGGTGTAGCTGCGCTGACCGCTTATATATATATAGGTATTGTTGTGGGGGGTGAGTCGTTCTGCAGTGTAGGCCTTGTGTTGTCGGGATGCTTCCTGTTACTTGAAGAAATTCGGGTAGCTCGTGATAAGGGAGGAAATTTTTTTTTGGTTAGCGATGTACCGTATCTGTCCTGTGTGGCCGATTTCTGACTGCGAGATATGTTTGCTTAATCTGTCTATAGGTTTTTATACTATTTGAAAGATGATAGGCTTTGCGGAACGATTTGCAGACCGATTAAGTATATTTTCGGGAGTGGGAAATATTAATTAAAAGTAGTAAACATAGATAAGCGTTGAGTATTTTTAGCTGCGGCTTTGATAAACTTTGGTCGATTTCATAGAAAGATTTGCCGTGGCTATTAATAATTCTGATTAAAAAATATGTAACCTGCGTAAGATCGAGTTTGCATTAATAATGAGCATTTCTCTTATTTATTTATGGCTGCGGTGCACACTGACATTTTTTGTAACTGCTGAAAAGTCCACAGAGCTTTACAAAACACGAAGTAATTAATTAACCAGTGAGCGCATTCATTATGGTTATAGTGTTGGTTGACGACAACGATGTTTTTAAAAACAAACATTTCTCGATGATGTAAGCTCACGTGTAAATTTTATGATGTTGCTATCAGTTAACTTTTAAAACAAGATATATTTTCAATACTTATGGGATTATTTTGACAAGATTTATAGAAGACATTTAAAAGGAAGACTTTAGTGCTAGCACAGTAAATATTAGTATTCAAATATATTCTAATGTTATTATAGTGAAATTATAATGCAATGAACTTTAATTTTTGAGACTATTCAGAATTTCAAGAAAAGTATAAATGTGCGAAGTAGAAAGTCACCAGGTTCAGTCAGAAACGTATCGTAAATGTTTCATCAGCCAGGTATATTTTGTTTTCCCAAAAAACGTTTATGTACTTTACTTGTGGTGTAAAAATATTTTAAAAAATGACCTTTTTGAGGGCCCTCGATATACCTATCCGATATAGATATGCAAAACAGCTAAACAATATTTATCGTAAGCGATGAAGCGAAGTAGCGTTTATAGTTTTCGAAATGTTTGGTAACAATACGGGACAGTTTTTTCTCGTTTACTCTATATATAATGTTTTTTTTATCTACATCGAATGTATCGAGGGCCCTTAAGTTCGTAAAAAAGACAGTTTAATGAAAGTATAAAATCCTTAAAATTTTCTTTACCTGCCTTTGAATATATATAAGCTGAAGATTGACACTAACTAACAAGTCGAACGCAAATTGCATTTATATTTTTATGAACAGTAGCGATTTATTCGGATCAATAAACTTCTAGTCGGATGCTAAACGATCAATGTCTTAGCGTTATAGCTAAAAATATCTACGACTATAGTGCAGCAAAGGAGCAAACGGTTCTCTTATCCATTGCCACCAATACAATACATTTTTTAGTATTTACATTCGAATTATCGAGTTGTTGTAAAATTACAACAAGAGCGACAAAATTTTTTACAGTACATTAGTTTTTGTTATAAATCTTACCTGCAAATTACAGTAAAAACTCATAAATCTACAAAGTAATTATAAAGATATCAAATACTGTTTAAGAACTTACTTTTTAATCCTGCCGGTTTTGCTAGTTGCCTCATCCAAAATCTTCTACTCGCGTGCGGGAACTGAAACACGAATAAAAATAAAACTTTAGTACGGGTATATGCGAATTTCATGTACTTTTGGTAAATTTTTATCTTTTCAACTACATCTACAAAAAGTTTGCTGTACCTAACAGAAATATTTTAAAAATAGTACGATCGTTTATATTTAAACAAATAATATCAGCGGCCCCTTTACGTACATAAACCCAATGTTTACTGATACAATTGTTATTGTACATTTGAATTTTTCATAATGTATGCATCCAATCACGATCTCCTAAGACGAAACGATATCTTGAACTTTCAGATCCGGCGACAAAATCCCAGTGCAGCAGTCTTGACATCGCGCGCGAAAAAGAGAGCAGAGCAGAGCAGAGCGGCAGGGTCATGAAGTCGCGGAATCGCTCATCTTGACGAGGCCGTCTCGGCACTAAAGAGAGGCGCTGAGAGAGAGGAGAGAGAAAAAAGGCACGGTTATAGGAGGGTTGTGGCCGAGTCAGGCCATAATGTCGATGAAGAGACTAGCCGTGCTGTCGGCGGTGCACACGGCCCAGCTGTTCGCGAACGGCAGCAACGGTAACAAAGACGTGCTGCAGGGCTACAACATGGCGTCCGGTGGTGGTAGTGGTGGTGGTAGTGGTGCTGGCAGAGCCGGCCGATACGAGACTGATCTACATGGCAATGTCAACATACTCCTTGGCGGGTAAGGATCTATATCCGTAGTTTTTGTACGGGTTGTATAAGTGTGCGCGATGTGTGTATATGGACAGAATCCGAGGAGATTGATCGGGGGGGCTTCTGCGGAAAATATCCATTCGCGTGAGGGGCCTTACTTTGCGACCTCTAAAATGTGACATGTCAAGGTTTTACGGGTAGCTCTTCTTTTACGAGACATTCTGGCACTGTAGCTGAGGCTGTTGGAGATTTCAATAAAGGATATATATACTTTTTTTATTCTCGATTCCAGTACTGATATATATACTGTTGGTCAAATCCTTTGATGCTTATACCACCCTCACATCAAAGACTTATGATTAAAACTTCTATTCGTGCAGTAGAAGTGGACTAATACTTCCTGTTTGTAACCATCTACACTAGAACCAAAAACTATCGAGTATACTAAATTCTAGTTAGGATCAGCTACAAATATTTTTATTTGTCAGTAGAAGTTATGAGTTTTCGGGGTCCAGAGGCTATTCTCGCGAATGTGGATTGACTGCATTCGTTTAAAAATACATCTGCCATTGATGCTCATCACAAAGGAATGACTCCGCACCGCAAGCGCGGGGGGATCGATGAGCGGTTTGCATAATTTATTTCAGTGAGTGTAAACGTTATCGTCTCGTGTGTACGCCTTTTGCGTTCTTCATCTCAATTCATCTTTTAGAATATGGCGGGGGAGCATCCGTTTGCATTAGGACATTCCGTATTGAGCCCGAATACCGGCATCCCACCACCGCAGCGTTTCGCTAAATTATTAAGTCTGATATTTTTTGTCCAGGGGCGCAGATGTATTGCTTTGTGTCTGCCTCTGTTATTCATGATATGTGACGATCGTGTGTCGAATAATGTTTGAACTATGATTGAGATTAACCTGATTCGTAATAAATATACATGAAAAATGACTGTAGATTTCATAGAGAAACAGTTTCGTATATATTTATCACGAATCCCTGACGTAAGATCGAGGCACAGTTGAGGCGCGAGTGTTAAGAATATTTTAGAGCCGAAGGACGTCGCGAGAATGTGAAGAAAAGAGTAATAAAATATGCTGCCGCAATTGAAAGGAGATAATTTTAAATGTTTAAATGAAAAACCAGGTTAAACTCTCATCACGGCCGCCTTTCCGTCTGAATACACAATTGCTCTTTATCCGCGCACGCAGCCGCAAGCGCGAACGAGATTTTCCCGACCGAGGAGGTGAGAATCTCTTCTCTCGTTTCTATAACCTCCGAACCTTATAATGTAACGACAAACAACGGTCAAAAAAAAGCAGGACGCGAAAATCGAGAAGGAATTTAGCCTCGCGAGGCGAGAGCCATGTCGCCGTTTCTTTTCACGCTTTGTCTTCTTCCAGGCATCGCGAAAAAATTTCAAAACGACTTTTTCTTTGTAAATGTATTTTGTAAAAAGTGATGAATCTACTCTGAATGTTTTTGCTATCAACTATTCAATATAATTTTCAATATATATTGCCACGAGGAATTCGTATCGAGTTTACTTTCGAAACTGCATTTATCAAGTTCCATGATATCAAATGTCGATGCAAAATATTACGCTGCTGTAAAAGTCACTTGTAGAGTAATTAAAAAAAATCTCGAAACAATATTTGGGTGGATTAATTCACGCTCTAACACCGGCGATTAAATTAAGGATTTTTATAAAAACAGACTTGAGACTGACCAAGTTGCAAAGTTAATAAAGGTACACGAGACAGCTTCTTTTTTGTTTCCTACGAATAAATACGCGGATACTTGGCTTGGAATACTTATCAAGCGAACTTTTAAAATTAAAAAGCAAAGTTTGCAACTGTTTCTGAGAAGTATTTTCAACTCATTATACCAAGTTCATTTAAGAATATTTATACAATCACCCAGGGGCAATCTTTCATCAAATACAAGATAAAAATTTTCTCCACTTCTTATTTGCTGTATATACTGGATTTATATACTTGCAAGTAAACTTTATAAATAAAATAATCAAATAATTGCACGAGATCATTTAATTCCAAAAGTTAGATTTTCCCAAGCTTCCTATTTTACTTTTTGACGAAAATTAATCGAAGTGAAATAGAAGTGTCCGACCTTTCAATTATATACAACCCCCTTACGGGGCGAGGAAACAGAGCGAGAAAAACGGGAATTCCCTTGTGAGCAATCCAAGTATAACAATTTCGAGTCGCATAGGTTATACACGCGAAAACCGGCGGTAAAAAAGAAGGTTTATGGACTTTCAAGGCTAGAGCGGCGGTTTTTTATGACACCACGTCGAAAACAATCAAGGAGTCGACGTACAGGCAAAGGCCGCAGTGGTGCACAATTACGCCCAGTGCCTCTTTTCTCCGACGCTCGAGTGCTAAACTCTCTCTGTGGGGGGTTTTAAAAAAAATTAATCGTTTCCGAAACGAGACAAGAGAGAGAGCGAGAGAGAGACGAAAGTGTCGCAAAAAGGGGCAGAATGATTTAATCATAAAAGCCTTAGTCTCTGCCGCGCCACCGGAATCCAAGGAAGTGCACGCAAAGAGCTCGAAAGTCCCGGCGTCGTCGCGAGACTTTGTGCTCCATATTTTTCAAAGTGAAAACTGCCCGAGTGATGGCTAAGACTTGCGTCGCGAATTATATATCTGTCGAGTTTTTTTATGCAAAATCTAGGACAAAACCGTATTTTGCGGTTTCGCTTTTGATTTTTTGGCGATTCGTCACATGTATATAATCTGTCAATTTTAATATGAGCTGCGCGTATGATTATTTTTGCATGAAAAAGTTCAGCTTGGTTTTTACCGTTAGTGTGTTTTTAATATTGCTAAAAAGGTATTTCGCTATTCAGAGATAGCCGAAGCTAAAGCAATGTTTATTTTAATAGATTAATCCTTTGATACTTTCAATATGAAAGTACTATACGCGATCTATGGAACCAACATAAATGAATATAAAGCATCGCAACAAGCGCCTGTTTCGTGGAATACTTTGTAGCACTGATATTCCAAAAAAAATATTAAAACCCCTCGCAGCGGTGAAAACTAAGCACATCAAGGCCTTTTAAACCGGAAATTTCGTTGTCATGGAGGGGGAAGGGGCGATCGAGGGCTAACGAAATCGACGAGGGCGAAGACGAAGAAAAAACGACATCAATGACGTCTATCCCTCCCCCACGGCCGATATCGCGATATCTCGGCTACTATCAGCCATGAGCTACTATACGCGTCACGCGTCTCGTCCTGCCTCTTCGCCCCATTTTTTTCCTACGCTATTTCCGACCTCCCCGTCATCGCGAGGCTGCCAAGGGGCAAAAAGAGGGGCCATTTCCGGCGCTTTAAAGCCACGCCTGAAGCACGCGCAGACACACATGGACTTGGGTCATGCATGCGGACAAATGAGCGAAATAGGTGGAAAAAAACGCGGGTAGACACGCGATGCGACGTGAAACTTGGACACTGAAATTGAAACTGAGATGGATTCTCGATTGCTTTTAATGAACTAGCTGGAAGTTTCGCTTTACTTTTATAAAAATGCTTGCGTTGAGCTTGGTAATTAATCCGCGTTAAGGTTTTATCCGGTGCGATACCGGGAAACTTGATAGTCGCTGACCGTAAATAATAAAGTAATATACCGAACGATGAATGTTTGACGTTAAAGCGGAAAAATTCCAGTAATGCCTATTTCTGCGAATGCGCGTTCAATAGGTTACTCGAGGTAATTGAAACGCTATGCGCATGCTGATAACTACTTAGAAAATTAGGTTTATGCGTATATACATACAATTGATTTCGAGTTTCACCGATTATTTCTATACTCAAATGAAAAATAATTTCACTTTGTTCGCCTCAGTATCAAAAATTAATGTACATCAATAAAATGAGTGTATTCCATTAACGAGAAACAAAAAGTCTTAATCTTCGGAAAAAGGTGATACATCGGTAAAGCAAGAAAATCGAACGATAGTGCAGTTCGACGAAAACAATCGAGAAACTGGGTATGCCAGTAACTGTGATTATGATGATACAGGGGATCGAGGATCATTCGGGAAATCCGAGCGCACTTGGCTGTGCGTAGAATGATTGCCATTTTGCGCGCTATGCGCAAGGCTCGTAAATCCGCGCGCGATTGGCTTTTCCGTTAAAATGCTAAAATTTGCGCGTTCGTACGGCGCGTCCATGAATTGTAAACCATTTTCGCCGAATAGTTCGCCCGGTTATAGCGTTTCCCGCGTTTCACGACCTTCTCTCTCTCTCTCTCTCTCGCTCTTTCTGTCTCTCGCTATCTCTATCACTCCCATTCTCTATTGGTCTGAAGTTAATTGTACTTTTGTTTATATTTACTTTCCGATATCCACTTTTCCGCCCAAAACAGCAATTCTCGAATTATTATCCTGATGCTTTAATCCGTGTTATGGAGAAAGCAGAAACTCGGTTTATCACCGTTACGTTACGCTTACTACGCGAAATAAAATGAATTTGTTGCTTTTGCACAATTGACTGTCTGTAAAAGTGTTTTTCAATTATTAAATTACACACGATAAAATCCAATGGGGTTTTGCATGTTTTTTAATAAAAATTGATGTATAAAAAAGTAAAATATGTTCGATGGTTTTTTTTCCATGTCTTTTGAACATCGATGAAAAAACGAAATTTTCCCAATTACATTTTTTTCTCAATTTTTTTTCCACCAAACTGGTCTAAATCTACTGCAAAAATAGATCGTTCAAACTCGGAGGTAATAAAAAAAATCAGCATCATAATATTTCGGTGTCACATTTTTTTTTCGCCATAAACAGCTGCCTGCAATAGTAGAAAATATCAGCGCCTCTAGCATAAAACAAAAAGTTCTGATGAGAAATTCGAAGTGAAACACAAAAAAAAAACAGCCCAACGCGAAAACATAAAATCATAGAGTTGAAGCTCGATATTTTTTAATAATTCTTGGCCCTTCCCCGGAATTTCCTGCTTCCAGAGCAATGTTGGGCGGTGTAATCATGGTCGTCTTCCTCGTCTGTTACTGCTGCCACAGGAACATGAGGAAAAATCGACCGCACGAGTACTCGCAGTATTGGCGGACCGAACCGGACGTGCACAGCCTCGAAGTTTTTACCATGGACTCGCACGCTATGGTAATCAGCTCTCCTTTTTTATGTTCAATGTCCGTTGTAATTAACATTGTTTTGTAAACAAGAAACGAAGAAAATCGATCCGACTTCATTACGTAAATAGGTCGAGTGTAGTAATAAGATCGGGCCACCTTTGAACAATAGAATTCTCTAAGTATCTGTTTCGGTTTTTAATTTTTGGTCGTTTTTAACTTTGAACTGATTTAGACAAGCATTTTAATTGTTAAAAACGGAATGAAAGTTTTGATTTATTCAAAAGTTTGTTAATCTTTTATGTGACCCGGTCTTTGATGTTGCTACTTAATAAAATAGGTAAAAGCATGCATATAATAAAATGCAGTTTTTAACGAGTAGAATGCAATTAAACGCAGCACTGCTCATTTCTTTCATTGCAGCACGTTATTATTTTTATGTCAGTACCTTTAAGTGAAATAACGTGTTTATTAAAAAACGAAACTCTGATGTGAAAGAATATACCAAACCTCAACGCTAAACACAAATTCAACTTTTTCTAGTATTCCTATTATAATTTATTGTTGTCATCTGAGGCATACTATTGGTATAATAATAAGACCTGATCAGTATTTAGTTCCAACTAAGGTCTTTTTCTGTAGAAACCAAAAAAAATTGATTGCATCTTCGATGGTGCGAAGCGATTCAGTTACACTGCAATATTCTCGAAAAACAAATCGATCAGAAATAATCATCCCGATGTTCCGCAGTGCTACGAGCGGAGCGCAATGGCGATGGGCCAAACGGAGGAGGTGAACGCCGCGACACTGTCGTCGACGATGCCGCGGCCCGTGACACCGGGACCGCCGCCCACCTACGAGAGCCTCATCTTCAAGCCCTGTCTGGCCTCGCCGTCGGACAAGAAGCCGGATTACGGGATGGCTTTGTCGCCCGTCGGCTGCATACTGCCCGTACCCATAGACCTCGAGAGTGGTCAGCGCGCGCTCAAGGAGGAGGAGAGCAGACGCGACGACGAGGGACTGCCCACTTACGAAGCTGCCCTAAAGCTCGAGGCTCACGGCTACGTCTAAGGATTCGAATGCCCTAGACCTCCTCTTCGCGACTGACTCGTTCATTCCGAGATTTGTGCTTGTTACTGACTACGATTCGTGCGGATGCATTTACACAAGTTTAGCTTCGATATTAGGAAGAGACGGTTGTGCGACTCTTGTGATGCGGTGCTGAGCTCTTCTGGATTTTCCGTACTCCAAAGAGTATATTTCTTGCGATTGATGAGTACCAGATTCGAACTGACGACGTATGTTTGGTTTGTTCTAATTTTCACTACAACTGTGTCGTTACCAACGATGTTTCGGTGGTAATGGATTTAGTTGAAAAATTTTAAAGAAAATGTTATAATTCCTGTATGGCTGATTTGCAGTGATGGAACGAAGTCGTATCAATAATTTTGTAGGCGGCCGATTTCGAAAGTGAAATTCGAACGGAAGACTCTTCTCATCCTTTTTCCGATTATTCGTGTAATACTTTTACTTGTTATTATGATATTGACTCCATTGGATACGTTATATATTTCAAAGTGAGATCAATTTCAATCAAAATATGATCAAAAATCTAAAATGAGTTACATTTTGGAGGTCTAAAAATGAATGTGAGATGATTTTTAAAAATTCAGAGATTACGCGTATTATGGCACGACTGTTTGAGTCAGAATAAGCGACAACAATAGTCAAATGAAACAACGAAAAGCTCCGTTTTCAATACCATTCATTGTATAAAATAGTGAAAGCATACTTATTATCTTTAGGAAAGACAAATGAGACTTTATCTGAGACTTATAAATTTAATTATTACAAATAAAGTAGATGTATATATGTATACAATATGATAAAAGTAGACAAGTATCGTGGCTAAAATAGCATGTATGGTTCGCAGGGTAAATGCAACATTGATTATAATGCACACTACAATTATAATTTTTAATTATAATATGAATATGTAAATTTAATTTTATCAATTTTTAATTCTTTTTAAAAGTCTCAATATATTTCTTACAATTCAATTTTTTACCCATTTAAGTGTTACTTTGCATAAGTTAATAGAAATTTTCTTCGTACAAAATGTTAAATAAGTTGTTTAATCTTGCACTTCATATCAAATCGATAATATTAAATTAAATTAAACTTTAAAATTTCTTAAAATAAATTTTACTTAAAAAGAAAGCTTTAGACATAATTATGTTTGAATTTTAATTTTTTATGACTTTAAAGTATTGTTATATTACTATATAAAAAATATACTATTATTCTAGTTAATCTACTGTATAGCCACTTGTTATGTCAATAATTTTCACTAAGTTTATATGCTTAAATAATATAAACAATATAAATTATAGACTAGTACATTTAAAAACAATATCCTTGTAAAATATTATGTAATTAAATTGGTTTTAGTCAATTATAATTGTATTAGTGTTGGCTAACAGGATCGATTATATTAATTTTTATTACAGTTGTTTGATATATATCTTAAAAAAGGTATATATGTTTATTATTAAATAATTATAAATGAATTAAAAAAATAAAAAATTCATACATACATAAAAACTATTCAAACACAAAATATTACATTTATAATATTACACGAATAATCGAGATGATTGATTTTATAAAAACAAAAAAATGCCTAGTATAAAGTGCGCTGATAAAATTAAATTTGTGTTTTTAAACAGTGACTACAATAAAAACATCGGGAATAAGAAAATGTGAATGTTTGTTTTTTCTTTCCAAACATAGTCGCAAAATTAGCATGTAATTTGGTAATGAAGGTGCTAAACGATTTATTTGAATATTTTGTACCTATAAGCGCACATAAAAGTAAATTTATTGCATCCTCTAATTTTGCTCCTATTTCTTTCACATCAATCGTTACCATGATTTCTTTTTTTCTTTTTTGAACAAATGATTGAGAGACGTAAGATTGAATTAAAACGGGACAACACGTAACGTTTATTTAACTTTAAGCGAATTATATTATATGTGTAAGAGACTAAATTGGTTTGGTACAGGTACAGGAAACAACAGACGTTTCGTTCAATGAACATTTATCTGACATTTGCATAATGAAGCTTGGCTTACATAATTGAATAAAATTCAAACTCAATGTTTCGTGTATTTCAAATAAATATTTTTTTTAACATACGTAATACAATTTAAAGAATCAGCGTAGACTGTATCGAAGAATGTTATTATTTATCTTAAGAAGAATAGCATTTGCTTAGAAGAGAATCTTCCTGATTGTTAAGAGAAGGAAAGAACTACTGTAATTTTTATATATGATGCCGTCGAAGTATCTTTCGTCCATTTCTTTTTTTTATGTACTGTATCATACACGGTAAAGGATTGTTAAATAATAGCGTAACTTGTATTTCAATCAATGTGCTTATATAATAGAATTATTTTGTAAATATAGATTCTGTAAAAAAGGCTCTTATCGAAAGAAACATTTAATTCTAAATAAAACCGACTTTTAAAATAAATTGCATGATATTTTTCAACATTATTTAACAAATTTGAATAGTTTTTCCTTATTTTAATTCACGTAAACAATTAAAGTAATGTCTATTAAAGAAATTATTCTGATTGCTTCCTTATTCAATAACTATTTTTCAACTTCATGCGTACTTCAAAACTACTTTTTCAACATGAAGGATTCAAAGCAGAAAATTTTGTTACCGACAACATTTCTCTCCTTATTCACTCGAGGTATCTGGGAGGCGATAAAAAGCAACGGTAAAACATCGATAGAGCGCTTCGCGCGCAGGAAAGGTGGAAAATCTTCAGCTATTTTCCGCTGATAATGTAGAGAACTGCTACGCAACTAAGTCAGTATTGAACTTTTATAAAAAAGCTTTATTGGTAAATGGTGCGGTAATAAAGAGTTTATTAATAAATATACCCTTCGAAGTTAAGAAATAACGAAACATCAACTACTGGATTATAAAATTAATAAACCCATTATAATGAAATAATACAAATATTTCTATCACATTTAACTATAGAATCAAACATAATTATTGGCAAACTAAATACAAGTATATGTATTTTTTACACAAAGAAAATTAAAAAATTAAAGAATTTTTATGTAATCTAAGAACAAATGATATTAAAATTTAAGCATGTATCTTAAATAAGTAATAATTAATTTAATTCAAGTAGACCTGGAATATTCTTGAAACAATAGGTATAAAAAATGAAATTCTGAATCATGTTATGAATCACGAGTGAAAATTTTGAAAATTTTCAGTCATTGATAGCAGGAAGGAGCCTAACGCTTTTTTAAATAAAAACAGAACAGTTATTAAATTTATAGGATTGCCTGGGACATAAAAAAATGTTTAATTTAATAAAAAGTGTAAATCTCGATAATTTCATGGTAAAATAAAACAAGATGTATTAAGATTTAATTAAAACCGGCGTTTTATAGATTACTTGATTTTTACTACAGAATTTGAATTTTTTTATGTTTTTACGAAGGCTCAATTTTTATGTAAAAAACTTTCCATTTTTTAATTTTGAATTAACATTATTTTACTTTCGACTTCTACACTAAGTGTAAAGGTGAATTGCAATTGATAAAAAAAATTTCAAAAACTTTTTTAAGTTATATAAACCTAAGTAAGTACAATACACTATGATATTATTTGTTATGAGCATTTTTCTATTTTTTACAAGTTTTTGTATCATATAAGTATCGATTATCTTTGATTTTATCATAATTACTTAATTTTTTCATATACTGTACATACCGGAACACAGAAACCGAGACTATGCAAACAAGTTCAATGAACATTTATGGAAAAACCGTATAAATCGATACAAAATAACAGAGAGCACATGGATACGGACAGAGTTAGTTTTACTCACTTGAATTGTAAATATACAATATTTTATAATTTTAATTATAAAAGAACTGTTAAATGACTGGAAGTCGCTTCAATAAAGGAAATAAAAGTTGTAAATTATCTACTCTGTATAAAGTTCTTTTAAATTTGAAATACTTCGTATGATAACAAGAACAAGGAAGAAATCAAATAGAAAATGAATCGTATGAAAGTAATAATGAGCGAAAAACGGGCCTATTGAAATTCCGATATCCTTTTAAGTATACGCTTTTATGATAGTCTTAAATACTTTTTCCAACAATAAACGTTTGAAAGACTTTGAAAGCCAAAGAAATGCATTAACGTACAGAAGAAACAAAAGGCTCTAAATTGCAAATTACGAATAATAAGCAAACCATTTTTACATTAACGCAAAAAAGGAACGAATATCACCAACGTATTATGGCCTATAGGCAAATGCTTCCTATTGTGCCTCACACCGTCTCTCTCTCTCTCTATCTCTCGTAAAACAATAGACATTCGCTAGACTCTTCTGCATACACCGGAAACAAGAAATTACAAGAGACACACACGCAACAAAGGCAGACAAATTTTTTTCGGGAATAGCTGACAATTCAAACAAAGAGAGTACATAATATACCATACCGAAGCAAAAGATAAGCCAAACAAGGTGCAGAGGCTTGTCAATTTTCTATTCTACACACTCGCCGACAATATACAGTACGGCATCATCATCATCTCTCTCTCCTTTCTCTCCGGAAATTCTAATGTCGGAGAGAAAATTTCAGTCAGCAGCAGGGCAGCCATGCGCCGCCGGTCCGTCGGGGAGCCCCGTCATAATTGCGCTGACTGGCGTCGCGGCTGCGGGGCGCCTTATACTCGTCCTCGCCCGTTTGAATCTCATTTTGACGAAGGACGAGGAGGACGACGACGACGACGACGACGACGACGCTGCGGATGTCGTCTGTCTGATGGAAGTTCCGTCCCCGATGTTTAACTTATTCGATCCTGTAGTCCCTCTGCTCGCGTGGTGGATCTAGCTATTTCTCTCTCTCTCTCTCTCTCTCTCTCTCTCTCTCTCTCACTTCTCTCTCACTCTCTCTTGCTCGAGTTATACGACAGCTAGCAGTGCTATATATCGAGGTTAACTGACGGCGGAAAATTTGGGGTCCATACTGTGAGCGCGACGCTAGATATACGCGTACTTTGGCTTTTATTATACGTGAACTGTTGGAGGACGTTAGATTCTGGATGTAGTGGAAAAAGTATATGTTGGAGGAAGTGGAAACTGATCATTTCTATGTATGGTAATTGCAGAGGTTATTGCTTGAACTGGTTAGTTCTATATTTTTGCCTTTCACTATTGAAAGTTTTCTTTTTTCAGACAAAAGTGTAAATATTTCGTGGGTACCGTATTTTTTAGTCTATAAATTCCCGTAGCCTACTTTCGAACAAAAATTAAAATCTTCAGGGATTCCTATGATTCTCTAAGCATTCTAATATTAACACGCATAGAACCATAAACTCTTTTATCTTATAAATTACATTTCACAATAGATGCAGTGACTATAAGATATGAAGTCATGGTTCAGTGTTGGATCTTGTTAAACATACTTTAAGTGTAGAACTCAAAAATTTAATTAATTAACTTTTGGAGAATGAGCTCATGATGTGTTACTCACATGTAGACTTTAGATTAAATTGAATTTCTTATTAAAGTAATAAAATTACAATCAAGGTCTTTGAAAACTTAATTTATACTTTATTTCGTACCCTCCTCTAATAGAGGTATTAGAATATCTATTTCACATAGAAACAGAAATAAATTAATACCTTTTAAGACAACAATTTCAATGTAGAATAAAAAATAATTAATAGTCACTGTGACTAAAAGACTTCCTTATTAATCTGGTATGATAGTTGTATTACGATAAGGTAGTAATATTTAACACTCTTAGAGAATCTCTATAAGCATTCATTTTTGGAGCTTCATAATTGTACAGAGATTGCATTTCATAAATGTCTTTTATTTAATCATCATTTTATTAATAAGTACAATTTTACGGATCATCTTTTACTATAGTACATGCACACTTCTATTGAGTTACTATAGTAATTCAAAAGCGAAACTTCAAATAAATGCGTTTTATACAAGCCTTCGCTTTTAAATCCTGAACTCTTCGTGAATAACAATAGAGGAGCACACTGCTCATTATAATTTACCCTAAATTCTAAAGTGCAGAGTTTGCGATTTCCAGATTAAGACTGATTATAACACAGCTCCATTCTCGGCGCAATTAAAACCGCGATCCAAAGCTATCAAATATCCTCTCTCAACCTATATCAACGCCATTACACTTAAGGTCTCGGCCAAAGTGAAATGTCACTCTCTCCTATAGAACAGCAGCAGCGAGAGAAAAAAAAAGGAGGAAGAATCTGTCTGGCGCGTACAAAAAAAAAGAGAGGAAGAACCTCGAGCTCATTATTTAGTATACACCTTTCCCTCGCCTCTCTCGGGCTTTTCAATTCAAAAGGAGAAGCCCGCAAAGGCGCCGAGTCACGCGCATATAGTATATAAAAGAATGCAAATTGCCCGAACGAAAATTGTCGGATCGTGTAAAGCAGTTCCCGCGCCGTCGCGTCGTCGTGCCGATTTGGACGCGTGCTGTATAGCCAAAAATACTTTATCGCCTCGTAGCAGACGTCGATAAATTACATCGATGAGCGAGAAGGGGGAAAAAAAAAGAAATGTAGCAACAGACGAGTATAGGGAAGGCTAACGGACTCTTTGGACGATTGTTTTCTGTGAAATGACTGTTATAAAATCGGATCGAAAGACTGGTGCGCGCGCGCCATTAAAAGTATTGCTTCATCCGTCATACGATTTAGAGAGAGCATCAGTTGTGGCAATATCTTGGGTTTGTGATCTAAAATTGGAGAGAATTGCTCTACATCTTCTGTACACTTGTATATTGCTGATAGGAAATAACATTCTGTACATGTAGCTGCTAAACTAATGGATATGGATGATTCATTTATTTATTTCGCACGCGTAGATAATGTGCCTCGATAATTTGTCATTTTAGTTTGTATTATCAACGCTGCTCATAGAAATGTCTGTTGTATCGCATGAATTATTTCATATTTTAAATGACTTCGAGTGTTATTAAATTACTGTCACTTGCCAACAAGTTTCGTAATTCCGCGTTGACCTACAGATTTTATCCATACAAAGTTTCCTGCATGCGTAGTGCGATAAACTATTGAAAATGTCTCGTTGAACATTTTCAAACTAAAAGCGATGAATGCAACGATTCCAATATGACAAAATAAAACGCTTTCGAAGGGTTGACAAACTCATGCACCGCGCAGAGAACACATAAAATCCATCATAGCGTATAATGTCCAAATAAAAGACGTAAATTCTTTTCACGCAAAAAGTCGTATGTATATGCTGCGGCTAAAGTGCCGTTCTCTCTAGACGTGCAGTATATTCCTTATACTTTTCTATATTGTACACTAAAGTTTGCATATACGAGAGACAGGGAGAGAAATGTTACTGGCCAGCATCCAGCGCTATTTATCACCACCTCTATATATAAGGCGCCAGTATAATAAAGACCGAATATAAAATAAGATTGCGCGCGGGTGATAAGCGCGGAAGTAAAAGAACGCGAAGGAGCAAGAAGAGAACACACGGCGTGCTTATATATGCGCGTAAAGAAACTTCCTCGCGCCTTTATTCGATGTATTTAAGCGCGATCTGAAAATATCGTTAGCGTCATAGTTGTATCAACTTCTTAATTGGTTGTCGACTCGGTGAAATTTTCATCGAACAGCTGCTGTGTGAGAATATAGACCCCAGTGGCGTATATACATATATATATATATACCTACTGCATTTTCCAAGTTAATTTTCTAGCAGCTGTGCGACAGCCCGATGATTTCCTCTGCGCGAGCTCGTTAAACTGGGGAACCGTGCAATATACTGCCGCGCGCTCACGTTTATTCCGCTCGACTGACAAACTATTACTTCCCGAATATTCTTAGTCAGGCCTTTTTCCTCGGAAAACTTGTTATAACCCAATTTCGCGTGTTAGATCCATGGATGTTTTATTTTTTTTTGCACGAGATACGGGAATAAGGAACCGTTACACAGGCTTATTTGTAAAACAATACACATTGACAATACGAAATATGAAGATACTTTGACGGGGATTGTGTAATAAATAGAAGCGCTCTAAAGTGCAGAAGAGGCGTTCGTGTAATTTTAAGGTCGAGAGAATTTTCTTGGTTTTATCGAAGCAAGATAAAGCCAACTCGGTCACTATATATGTATATGTATATATCGACGCTGTATTTACAGCACAACAAAGGAGCACACACCTCACTACAATACACCCCCACTAAAAAATTCGCTGTAGTTGCAGTTCGCGCGCAAACAAGTGGCGCTACTTCTTCATCAAACACATGGCGCACCCGCGAGCAAAGTTTTTGGCTCGAGCAAAGTTAGACAACAGCTTCTCTCTCCCGCAGCTATATCGAATTCTGTGAATGTTTTCTCGAGTGCACTTAATTGCACCTTAAATAAACCAACTGCATCTCTAATTAAAGTAGCGAGTAAATTTATTGGACTTCGGTATATATATGCGGATAAACTTTATTCCATCGAATGCATATCAGGTAAATTAAGAGTGGCATCAAAATGTAATCAGAGCAATTGGTTTGTGCGTTCGAAAAGGAACTCCACTAACATTATAGGGCTGTACAGAATGAAAATCGGCTTTCAGGATGCTAAAATATTCTCGGTGAGACTGCGCTCGTCGGCACGGCGATTAAAACGCGCAAAAGGTCCATTAAATTTAATAAAATAGCATACCAGACCCTGCGACTCGGAGATATTTACGCCGTGAAATCTGCTTGACGAACTTTATACAAATTCCTTTTTTTCTTAATTTGTTCGCGCGGTGCTACTGGTGCACGCGCGAAGTCTGTAGAGTTCTCTTCCTGGTTACTATTCGAAGGGAGAAATGGAAGGAATCGTACCATAGTATGTGCTGATTTGGAAATATACATGAATGGCAGTTTCTTATGTTTGTTTTAAATATTTAAAAACTCGGATTTCTCGTATTGCGCAGCAAAGTTTATGTACAGGCTTTATATTTTTCTTTGTTTCAACATGTCCTTCACTCAAGCTGATTGCTATTGAACAATGGAGGATTGATTTAATCTCCCTATATCGATAGATAACAATCTAGCAATAAAAAGTTTTAAAAATACAATCATGGCCATATGTGCAGTGATTATTAAAGTATCGATTTCATCTATTTTAAGTGGATGTAAAATTTCAGGTTTTAAAATTCGAAAGAATTTAACTAAAGAATCTCTGTGGAATCAACAAATGTGTATGCTAATGATGAAAATACAGGCGATAAGAAAAATTAACATAAATCGTAAAACTGTGAATCATTATCGCCATTGTAACACATAACACTATGCTAAATCAAAAGGGGTATCTTATCAGCCTTATGTGTGCATATAATTCACACATGCTCATGTGCACCTGCATATGCGTTAAGAAGGTAACATAGCGCAAATTTAACGCGCTCTAATTATGTGTCAGGACTGAAGTTTAAAATATAACATGTTTATTAAGTGCAACGTGCTTGAAAAGTAATATTTTATTTTTATCAAAAGTGTAAAACAAAAAGGATAAAAAAATATTAATTAATATAAGTATAAGAGTATATAGACCATTCGTATTTCTAAAAATCTAGGACACTTTGTTGGTTGAAAGTTTTTCCTTATTTAAAATATGAAAGAGGAAAACATTTCCAAATGAATTTTCCTACATTAATTACTCTTACGTTCTAAAACCAGAACATTTCAAAAAGCTAGCTCGTAAGTAAATGATAGACTTACGTTAATTATAAAAGACATTAAAACTTAGTACACAGAACCAACACTTTATATCTTGAAAATTATCGAATAAGCTATATATACTACCCTCGCTGTAAATGTCGAACATAAAAAAACTCGAAGTATTTTTACTGCATCCAATTTAATTGTAGTTGTTCAGTCTTTATCATCTTTATCAAGATCTATAGTAAGTATGATCCAAGTAATTCAAGGAACTGCTGAATATGCACAATCGTGCATAACATTTGCGCCAACGAAAACATTTCATACATAAATAACAAAAATAAACATCAGCTAGAAAAAAAAGAACGCACTCTTTCGCAGAATCTGTACAAAATTTTCCGCCATTCGAAGATGACAAAAAGAAAACAGATTGGAAAGCCAACAATAGCCTGGCACATAACAACGACAAAATTATGCGGTGTGCGCGCGAGACAGCGCATGCAGACAATTAAGCAAATTATTTCTTCAAATTATCTATTTAACGAGCGTGCGCTACGCTCATTTGTATATCGGAGTATACCGCCGAGTGATAACTGCTCACTTCGCTTTCGCGTCTAGAGCACGTATGTATGGGTTGTTTCTATTCGCTCAACTGCGAGTTAATACAAATCATTGGCAATTTTTAAACTAATAGCTTACGTAAGTGCGGTAGTCGCGATGTATATATGAACATGGTTTAAATTTTTTCTTAATTTTCGCGTTTTTAGTTAATATTTAAACCACCCTTGATTCTTGAGTTTTATGTTCGACTAGTTTTTTTCCTAAAGTAATGTTTCTTATATATAAAATTCTGTATGAAGTTAGAGTAATATCTAGCTTCTAATTAATTATAGAACGTATCTTCAAATTTCCTGTCTCACATTATTCACATGATTCATAGACTAGAATTATCATTTTAGTTTTTTCTTTTTCTTTAATTATTTTTAAATAATTTTACAAAGAACAATCTATATGCAAAAAAAAAGTAATAAACAGGAGAGCGCTATTAATACATATATAAACATGCATATTTCGAATAACGAATAATAAACAAAAGTAACATTTGTAGTATATTGTACATAGATGAAAGAATAAGGGCTCAGTCAGAGAATTAGCCAAAAGTGGTATAGAATATTTCATTGATCATACTATATTTATATTTTTGAGCAATGCAATTTTCTGTTCCTCTTGTTCTATTCATCTTATTCATTTGACAGCCCGTTCCGATAACGATTTCATTATTATTTTTAATCTAAAAATATTGGAAATAAGATATGCTATCGATTACATTTTTATATTAATCTAATTGATAAGATTTGAAAAACATTTTATTTATATATAGTTGATTGATTGTAAATGATTATAAATGCGTAAAAATTATTCTATATATTTATCTATATAGTTGATTGACTATAAATACGTAAAAATTATTTATTTAATTCTGATACATGACCATCGTACGTTTAGTTACGCTGCGACGGTACAGAGGAGTGAGGTTAAAATTCTGTATAATACGGTGAACGCGGAAGATTGTACAAGTAATCGAGGGGGACGTATTTTTATTATTACACAGTACTTACATATGAAGAGAGAGAAAGAGAGAGAGAGAGAGAGAGAGAGAGAGAGGATGATGCTGTAACGCGCATATATACAGTATACGAGGATGAAGTGAAAGGGACGAGCTATTAAGTGGGCGCTATAAAAAATTAAGTGTGAAAAGTACGCTTAATCTGAATTGATAGGAGGGATATGCGGGAAATATGCGTGTGTGAAAACGAGGCGACGAGAACTTGTAAAATTTTTCTCGTTCTATATTAGAGTCGGGTGTACTATATGTATCCTGATTTAATAATTTATATACATGTAGACTCAGCTATTCAGATACAATTGTTATTAATAAATTGAAGAGATTGTTATTATAAACTTCGAAACTGAATTGTCATTCACATTTTGTTTTCTATATCTCTTACTTATTACATTTGAGCTGCTAAAAATAATAATCCCATGTCAAAAGTATAACCAAAAAAAATGAGTTCTAAAATAATCGATCAATTTAGATTTATTGAAAATTAGCGTTCTCCTCTGGATTTGATTACACAGGCCAACAAAATGAGACCGACCTCCTTACCCAGAAACCAGACTATACTTTTCCGAAGGTTTTCGGTGCGCTGACTCCAAATGTGGCCTCAGAATTGCTATATCACGTCAGGATTTGGAAATATCCTAACCTAAAAGTGCAAAAAACACCGTTTTTGCCCATATTCGAGGTTATATAAGCATGACACGTTTCTTTTTCACAAAAAAGTACACCGGAATCTTAAAGAATAAGTCTTCCTCTTTCAAATGGCGTCGAGTTTGTTCAAATATCTTTTTTTTCGATGAGATAGTACAATTTTAATTTTACAAGCTTTCAAATTTTCCTACATCTGGAAAATTGCAACGGCTGACCTTTCAGAACCAGAAAGCAGATAATACATCCCCGAAGGAATTTGAAGCGCTGAATCCGAATCTGGTCTCATAATTGACCCATCACCCTTGGTTTCCGAGATATTTTAACCTAAGAATGCGAAAAACACGTTTTTTGGTATATTTGAGGTTACGTAGGAAAATTTGTAAACTTAAAAATGTACTATCTTATCGAAAAAAAAGATATTTGAACAAACTCGACGCCATTTAAAAAGGAAGACTTATACTGTAAGATGCCGGGTGTACTTTTTTGTGAAAAAGAAACGAGTCGTGCTTATATAACCTCGAAAATGGGCAAAAACGGTGTTTTTTGCACTTTTAGGTTAGGATATCTCAAAATTCTGTCGTAATAGAGCAATATTGAGGCCAGATTTGAAGTCAGCGCATCGAAAACCTTTGGAAAACTATAGTCTGGTTTCTGGGTAAAAATTTTGTTGACCTGTGTTATTATTCTAGAATTTTTATACTTTTGTTTTGAATTTATTTTATTATTCTCTGTAGTACACTGTTTAACGAATGCAATACAAAACTAATAATTTATTTATAAGCAGTGCTAGAACACCTCGTTAAAAAATCGTCACACGCTGGTCCGATACTTATCGTCCGCATAGTCGACGTTTTTCTAGATGTGCCTTTCGATATTATCACCTAGACCAATCAACAAAGTGGTGTTCGTAGTGCGCGGAAGGTAAAGCTTATGAACGTTATTGTTTTATTACGAACAACATGCTCACAGCGCGTATATGCATATACGATTTGCAGACTGGAAAAAGAGGATGATGGTGAAAAAGCGATAAGCGCGCGCGAATCCTGCGGCGTAGATTGGCAAAAAGAAAATACAACGAGAAGGGTAACAGCGTGTAATAAGAACGATAACGGGTCTTATCTAAGTCAGGCTGCATTTAGCGGAGAGAAAAATGACGGGTGCCTAGTTTGCGCTGTGCGCAACGCGATTATCATCAAGAATACATTTCTACCACTCTAACGTAAAAATCGCAAGTTTTGACATGATTTTTAGGCTCTTTCGTGGTATATTGTTCAATACTGGTGTAGGTAAGTTAATTTTTAGCGCAATAAAAAACAGTACTATTACCACTTTGCATGCAGGGGGGGAATGACAAGCGATGCTTCTCCGGAACTCCTCTGTTTCGCTTGATTATTGCGTTCTTTCACAGCTTTGCAATTTTTGGATTCTTTTTTTCTTCTTTGCTACCATTAGAGGAAATGTTTTTTATCTCTAGCGAATGTTATGTATAATATAGGTGACATTGTTGCATTAATAAATTGATTTATTTAACGATATGAAAATATAACTTTTATCTCTCTATGTGTGCATTGTATAAGCTCTAAGTTATTTGAGATTAAAGCCGAATATGATACTACAGTATGGTTTGTTTCCATTTAAAAGTGTTTTATTTTTATATAAAAATAGAAGTGTCGAGAAATGAAAACGCGATCAATGGAGCAGTATAAAAGAGATTCTGTTATAGACATAATACTGATTTTATTTTATGATTTATGAAAAATTGCAGGAAATATGAAGGATAAAACTTGTATTTAAAAAGTAGTATTGATTTTAGTTTATCAGATAGGTATCATACAGGAAAAGATAGATATGACTTTTCAGTTATTTATGAAACGAATGAAAAAATGTCGATATAAAAATCATGTTGTTACAAAAGATCTATCAAGCCATTATAAAGATCATGAATGATAAGTTTTTATAAATTGTAATGCTTATAATCTAAAAGTAATTATAAATAGGTATGTAATAAAAGATGTGTTTATTACGGTGCTAAATAAAAACTAATCATCGTAAAGAGCATCGTATTGATGTAATTTACATAAATAAGAAACATTTAATTTGTATGCTAATATCAAAAAAAGAAAATCTTCGAGATTGATGATCAATGAATGATGATTAACTTCTGAAGAATTGATTGGGTCAATGTTTGTAACTTTTATAAACAGATAATGTTATGGACTTGCTTTAGATAAGTGCGAGTTTTGCATTCATGAAAGAACGCGTGCTGAATAAAATATCAGCGGGAATATATAGGCGCAAACATTTTTCGTAAGCTAAATAAAGAGATTTTTTATTTATCTCTTATTAGTTCTCCAGATAATAATAGATTATGAATATACTAAAAAGGAAACTATAAGACTGCTGTTTAATATATCGACTGTTCTAGTTGCATTCATTTAAGCGTCTAAGAGAATAGAATAACATTAGGTATGATAGAAGATTCTACAAACTAAAGTTCTCTTAATGAAATACCTTCCAAATAGCAGTTTTCTTTTGCCTTTTCAGCCGCAGGTATATAGACATTGGAATTCGAAAAGAGTGATTTAAAATCGATATGGGTAAAACCTAGAAACGCAATAAGGTAATTAACAGGCACTGTTCAAGAAAGATTTCAGGTAGCTTGTCCGGCACGTGTACTAAAGCATTATGAGCAGGCCAATTGCACCGTCTTAATAACCTTGTTATTGTCGACGTATTCAAAACAAAGGAGGTCATCGGAAGAAAATATGTTTGTTGTACGTGCGTCTGCAAGGGACGGGAAATGTCTATTAAGAACGTTTGAACCTGCAGGTAAAGAAGTTGCTTCTCTAAAGCCTTATCTTATATTCAATCCATATACCTAAAGACAATTCCACAAAATTCAAAGACGCAGTTTATGCATACACAGACACACACACACACACACACACACATATATATGGGTGGTTCTCTGAGACCGTGCGTAAAAATTTTTTCTTCTTAACCATCTTAATGTCTTTCTCAGGACCCCATGAAAGTTTCTGAATTTTTTTAGATTTTTTGGAGCCCTTCAATAAGAGCTGTGACACCATGCATATGGCAAAAATGAATTTCGAAATAAAGTGATATACATTTTTCCTTGCAAATTTTCTCAATTTTCAGAAAAAAAATGATTTCATTGGAGAAAGTTTGAAAATCATTGTTACCATTTTAAACCTTAAAATCAGCTTTTCGCAGGGTTCGATCATAGTTAATGTTATGCGAATAGTCCTTGAAGTAGTGTTATATGTCCTAAAATATAGCTGATATGGTCTCACAATGGTGCAAGAAGTGATTTCCTTGTAGAAAATCATTTTACGAGAAAAAAACTCCTAAATCAACTATTATTGCACTTATTCAAGTCAATAAATTAATTAAAATAACTTGTAATTAAGCCAATATTACTTCTTATGTATACACATGAAAAATAACTTCCTCTTATAAAATAACACCCAATAACCAACAATTTAACCATTCCCTAACAGCCACCGTTTCTTGCCTTTAGCTTTGTCAATTTTTATAACATTTTTTCTTTATCACTTTTTCAGGCTATTTATAACCTTTTTATATCAAAATATAATTTTGTCTTTCTATTAAAATATTTCTCCTGCTAAGGATTATGTTAAGAAAATCTCCATAAATATTGAGAATATTTGGAGAAGGTCTACAACGTAGCTCCAAAAATATTATAAATATTAATTTTGACATGATTGACTTTAGGGTTAACAAACTATTTCTTTTTATTTAATAATCAACTTTTTAGTTGCATTTTTTATTTATATCAGCATGGAAACTCTGAATACGTTATTACAGTGGAAAGAACCAGAATCAGTATAGGTATAACCCTCAGGTATAAAGTGGTTTACAGCGTCCCGAATTCTTAAAATTAAAATTCAATATTACTTCTTGTCTAGTAAATTAACTATAAGATAAATGTATAAAATGTAAATAATTCATATCAGTAATGCTATTCAAATCGAAAAAGAATTTTAAAAAATTTATAAAAATTTTCCAATTCTTATGAATTAGATTATTGTTATTAGATCTAACTTTTAAAATATGACATCGTTAAGAATAACATTATATAGATAATTAAAAATATAATATATGTGTAAACTTTTTTTAATAAGCAACTTAATAATGTGAACATAATTTTGTTTTGTTTAAAAATCAAGAAAATAGATGAATTATTAAAAATATTTGTATGCAATCTTTCCACAAGAAAAGAATGGCATGAATTTGAAAATTTGAAAATCGATCAAGTTGTTTTCAAAATACAGAAGTATATATACATGTAAATACACGTATGCACACGCACGCGCAACTCAATCGGAAAAAAGTATCAATCAGTTTTGAAAAATCTTTTTATTAATTCCATAAGTGCTATTATAGGTTGTCAAACATTTCTAGTTCAATTTTTTTTTGATTGGTATAAAGAGCTTCCTTTTTATAGGAAGCAAAAAATAGTTATAATTAAAACTAGAATATCGGTGTATCTATTTATGTAATATGTTGCTTTTATGACCAATGAGAAAACAACAGCGTATATATAATAATAAATTTAATTGAAATTAAATTGTCTAAGTGTATTAGTTTTAGATTATTGAGATATATTTTTCTTTAAATTTAATCATTTTTATTATCGTTTAGTGCATCAAAGACAAACATCTTTTAAGGCGTGACGACAAAGATTAGATATAAAATTATGTTGTTATCATACTTTTTTCTACTCTTTTGCCTTGTATCATATAGCTACATATATACACACTTTTGAAAATAATGGGTATTAAAATTATCCTAAACATAATACTAAAGATCAGCAATTATATTAAAATAAATATAATTTATTTAGAAAATCGTAAATTTAAGTCTTTTTTTTTGTTTTTTTTTTTATTTAAGTATTTTTAATCTATTATTTAGAGAAAATTACGCTTAGTGCATTTACGTTTTCAATTAGCACATGAAATATAAATAATAAAAATTCTACGCTTTACAGCCGCAGTTCACCTTTTCATACGAAGTGACTGTAATAAAAATAACGGTAAGAGTTATTCCCCCATTTCTATTCTGTTAGAATAAGCAGTACACAAGAAACGGCTCGTTTTTCAGTAAAATAATCTTCATCCGCTATTTTTATCGTTCTTCGCTGGGGCAAGATAATTACAATAAATTATAACCTATAGTATACTATATTCTTCATGAAATCTTATATATTTAAAAAAAATGAACTTCCTTAGACAGTAGTGAACTAATTTAAATAACTTATATTTATTGTGAATTCAAAAAACAATTGCAAAAAGATTATTTTAATTTTCTAAATTTATCCTCATGAGTTAGTGACAGCGATCTATTTAGATAAAGAGAAAAGGCACGCAAGCTCATAATCGCAACTGAAAGAGAGCACAAAGTGTTGATAAGAAGCAGAATCTTCAGTCAGTATCGGTCCACGCACATACATACACACACACTTACACACATAATAAGAATATAGCATATCGCGTGCGGCAGCTATGCGGCAAGGAAACCGGAAGTCGGTCTGTCATCGGCGGACGCGCAGCAGGTCACGCATGAGTGATAGAGCGCGAATTATTGCGAGCGCATCAAAGGTTCGAGGAACTTTCGGTGTCTTGACGTTGCAGCGTATGTCTGCGCCGCCTACTTTTCTCGCACCCGCCGCGAAATAGCCACTTTTTTCCGCCTGCACCGCCCGCGCATAGATGCGCACGCACAATTGAAGCGGATGTCCCGTTTTCGTTACGTTTTATTAAATTACGAATTTTACCGGCGGTTACGTCGACCCTTTATTTTGTGATGGGATGTATGGAATAGACCAGTGGTGAGCTTTTTTATTTTTAAGATTAAGTGATGAAGAGAAATTATAGTTTTAAGGCTAAGTTGCATATTTTCTTGTCCTAACACTACAGTAGTGTTATGATAATAATTATTATACAATTATATAGAACGAGTTATTGTTCAAAACCCACGAAACAGTCTGATTTGGTATAATCTAACATTGAATTGATCATTCAAATGAATTTGAAATTTGAAATAAATATATTTAAGTATAACATTTGTGTATTACTGTAACGTTTATTTTATGGACGATGGTATTAATTACACACCCAAATGTTTGTATATTAAAAAAAAAATACAATTATTTATTATAAATAACATGCATATTCCAAGTATCAATAAGAAAAATGTTCTCTGCGATCCTATTCAAATCTAAAATCTTTTGCGACAGAACAAGCAAAATCTGAACTCGTCGACTGCTCTCTCCAATTACGACCGCAGCTCAGTTCGCCATATGTATAAAATTTCATTTCTCTCGAACTGAATAACACACATAGAGAGAAATGTATTAAAATTTATCGATTTCAGCGTGTGTGACATCGCGTATATCCTTGTTCCCGCAGCTCTCGCCCTCCTAATATACGGGCTTGTGTGTCGTCCGATTCTTTCCTGCCCTTCACCACGGAAGCGACGAAAGCTTTCTGCCCGATTGAAAAGTCACGTTTTCCATACTAGCCTCTTCTGTATATGCACACTTCGGTTACTATATACGGCGGGGCTCTTGCAAATTGAAAAACATTCGTGTGCATGGAAATATTTTTTTTATTCGATTTTTTGTGTCTTGGCGACTGAATGCATTTTAAGATTCATCGATTTTCTTTTGTTTTATTTCAGAAAATGACTTTGATTTTTCTTTTTTTTTTTAGTTTTTTTCGTACTGGCAGATTAATATTTAAAAAATATACAATACACATTAGAAAGAGCTTTTAATTGCCTATAATTTGAGACATTATTTTCTTAAAATAGCTTGCGTCGTTCTTATGTTATTTTGACAAATGTCATTTTTGAAACTTAGGTTATAACTTTTGAATCTCTTTATCAATAATTATGCAAATTTACTCAATTATTAAGATTTGTTATTTTTTGAAAAAATAATCATATTATGAAAAAAATCAAGTTTCTATGGCACTCAATGACAGGAGTAAAACTGCTTTAATCTTGTCAAAATGTTATATATAAATAGAATTTTTTCAAAACATTTAGTAAATAAATATTTTTTAAAATAATTTTAATAACAGAATGGTTAACTGACTTGCTATTTCCCCAAATCTACCTGACTAGCGGTGACGCCTTTCCCCTTCATTGTGATCTGCAGGCTGCGTGCATGACAGGTACCTACGACCACTGTTCTTATATGCATAAAAGTATAGAAAACAGAAATAAATAAGTGATCAAGAAGGCTTGAATAATTTATGAAATCAAATATAAATCTTTAATATTTAGAACATTAAGTTAAAACTCTGTCAAAAAGTGATGTATAATAACATAATATTTAATATAAAACTGAACCTTCCAGCGCCAATTCGGAAAAGCGGTCACACCCAAGTTCATAAGTAGAAAATAAGTTTTGTCGTATCAAATTTAGCAAGTTATACCGTAAAATATTTAAGTATAGAGAATTACATGAAAGTAGTAAAAATGACAAAATTGAATGGTATTACGGTTTGAATAATAAATTAGCCAATTCTAATTAGACGAAACTTATTTTCTACTAATGCTAGTCCAATTTAAAACGTAATTAGCATCGCAGATGTTATTTTAATTA
>UELU01101857.1:14836-26525 GCA_900490025.1 Megastigmus dorsalis | reverse complement strand
TATATATATATATTAGTTATTAATTTATTTAATAAGGAACCAGACAGTGGTATATAATAGTAAAAAAGAGGGAACGGAAAAGTTACTCGAGTAATCTACATGAATTAATATTCTGTAAATAAGTAATTAAATAAACATCACCATTTATTACCTAACGTGTACAATCTAAGTAGGAAGAATTATATGTCGATGTGAAATTTGCTTGCGTGGCTCTTATATTAATTAACGTCATCTATCACAGAAATGTTTAATATATTTCCCCTTTGCATCACCGGTTTGGCTCGCACCGCAACCAAACACCTTAACGGACAACGCGTGGATAGCTAAATTATTCTTTTACCGGATAAAATTTAGTCGCAATAACACTCTGGCACTCACATATTTTTCTCCTTTGGGGCTTTCTTTATAAAAGTTAATCACGGGCACTCTAGCCCGATGCACTCTGGCCCACTCACCTTCGATAAAGCTAGCTGAGGTCGCAACTCTCACAAATCCTTCTCGTTGTTGATCAGGTTCGAGTATTGCTAGATTTCATACATTTGCTAAACTAATTCTCTCGTAGTGAAAATCACTACTCTAATAGCCGTTACAAGTTACAAATCAGATTTTTAATTACAAATGCGTACTGTGTCGATAAGTCCGGGCAACGAGTGCCCTTTTCGGAAACTCTCACTGATCGTATTTTTATTCGTCAATCATCTTTCTCCGTAGCACTCGTACAGGAAGTAGTGTTATCTTTGTCGCTCTTGCACCGGTTTTCAGACTTCGCAAGTAGGATTTTGACCAATTCATTCCTTTTCGACTATATAGTGTTGATATCCTCCAATTATATTCGTCGCATTCTTTGAGTCGTCGCTGATTGGCCTATGACAACTACCCTAGTTCCTCATCTAGGATCAAGAATCGCAAGTAATTAAAAGAAAATTGCTTAATTTAGTTGGATAGGGATTCTACCGTATATCTCCCATAGCTACTGGGAACGTGCGCGGCGTTAGCTAGGGACAAGAGATTATGTATGCGCAACAAAGGTTCTCCCCATACCGCTCTTTTTCTCTCTCTTTCTCTCGAATTCCTCTTTGCACTATTCGTTTTTTTCTCCCTCTCACTCTACTAGCAGCAGTAAAAAT
Organism: Megastigmus dorsalis; assembly: GCA_900490025.1. NCBI lineage: Eukaryota > Metazoa > Arthropoda > Insecta > Hymenoptera > Megastigmidae > Megastigmus > Megastigmus dorsalis. The sequence continues at coordinate 25,398 of UELU01101857.1, read as the reverse complement.
AGCCGTCCTTTTCAACGCGTCGTATGTTCGACGTTTTCCCGACTCTGATTCGTCGGTCTCGGGGTGAACGTGTATTTGGGTGGCATCATCCTCGTCGTCGTTGTGCTTCAGCGCTTCTTGCGACTATCATCAGCACCGGCAGTAGCGTGATGTGAGTGTGTTGCTTCCTCGCCACGGGTGCAGTAGGTGGAGTCTCTCTCTGTCTCTGTCTCTGTCTATGTATCTGCCTCTGCCTCTGCCTCTGCCTCTGCCTATGTCTCTCTCTCTCTCTCTGTCTCTCTCTCTGGCGATTGGCGGTTCGTCTTGTTACTGTTCCCCACGATTCTGGCAAAGTCGACGACGCTTTTCACCGGGAAGGACGTAAGCCTGACATCATCGTCTTTGGATGCTCGGCTGCTTGTGGCATTGGAGGTGGGCGGTTTTTTGGCCGTGAAAGTGAGTAATTATCAAGTTTTTTTCGGCCCCCTCAACTTTTGAGGTTAGGCCTCGTGCTCACTTTCGCCTGCTATTTTTGCTGAAAACTGGCAGTCCTGCCCAAAACTTTTATTTTAAAGGTTGGCTATATTGCCTCAATTTTTCGCTGCGTCCTTCACCGCACTGACTAGCGCCTGCGCAGTTCTTACGCGGGTTCCTCTCTGCAAACTTTTCTGCATGATCGACTTTTATGTTTATATACTCTCATCGCGGCTATTAGATGGCACCAGACGCACCTTGTTGCGGGGGCCCCCGCTAGGTGGCGACGGCCATTTCCACATCACGCATGAGACTAGGAACGGAACGGGTTATATATATGACCGCGCCAGTTAGCTTCATGTCGGGAAATATTTTTACATTTTCATGCTACTTTTGTGATATATCAGCCTTGTATTAATAAACACCCACATAGTCATTACTTAGTATAAATGCTATCCCCCCAGTCCCACCAATATCACTTTTTCGTGGGTCTACTATGCTTTTCTTGTAGTTATGCTAAAGAAGCAGCCCGCCAAGTGCCCAATTTGTTGTAAACCAGTCACTAGACAAACGGGTCAAGCGTTGCCTTGCATCGGCTGCAACAAGCTAGTGCACTCGGACTGCTGCTCGCCGGATATACTGATGTCGTCGAGAGGTGTGCATTGCTGTGCCCCGAGTTCTGCAAGAACTGTGTCCCCCAGTAAATCGCGGGTACCCCCTCTCTCAGAGCCACCCTGTGACACCGTCCCTCTCTCATCTGACGTGGTTCACGAGGCCACTTCTAAGGCTGCCAGTGGCTCAGCGAAGAGGCTTGGTTCGCCCATCTCTCCTTCTCTTGCACAGGTTTCCAAGCAGTACTGTGCGAATTTTATCTCGAGCGATTCTGAGACCGATTCTCCGTGTGGCAGCACTCAATCGGATACAAGGTTGGCTCTTTCTGCAGCTTCTTCGACTATCATGGGGAAAGCACCGCCAGTGTGGTTCTCCACATGGGCGACGGATCACGGTTCCACGATCTCGACCATCCAGCGCGATATGGAATACTCAACTCAGAGCGGAGTTGAATGAGACTCGTGCGGCTGTCTCGACTCTCGCATCGCGTGTTCAGGTCCTCGAAAATGCGGAGAAGTCACGAGGCTCGCAAACTACAGCGATCGACAACGCGGATGCTTGCGAGGTGCTCGTCACGGGCATACCTCGCACAGTGTCGCTGAACGACACAGCGCTCGCGGGCCGCCTTTTCGCTTTTCTCCAGCTTCCACTCTTAGCAGGTTCCATTATCCTTACCCGAGAGTGGCTTCCGGCTGGCGCGTCTTCGGATGCATTATCGTCTAGAGTCTCAAATACGGGTGCATCCGCGGCACGTGGGCTTGTATTGCGTCTTTCTTCCCCAGGTGCGCGCGACTTAGTGATCTCACGGGCAGCAAATCTAAAGGGTCGGCGATGCGAGGAGATCTTCGGAGAGGGCGGTGCATCGGGTCTCTTTCTGCGAGCATTGTGGCCAAGAAATATTCATGTGCTTCTTGGCAAGGCATTCGAGGCCCAAAAGCGACTCAATTACGCTAGACCTTTAGTGAAAAATTTCACAGTCTGCATGAAAGCTTCGCCCACCAGTCCACTCACACCAGTATTCAGCGAGGCTGATCTAGCGGCTCTCCCACCAGCCCCTCGCACTTCGTGAAGGGGCGCGAAACTGCCGTTTTTTATGTCTAGCTCTTCATACCTACCCTCTCCTCCATTAGCATTAGGCATTACTCAGCAGTCGAGAGTTCCTCGACCTTTTAACCACACAGGCACAGATATTTTAAACGTTTTCCATGTCAATGTAAATAGACTTAAGACACACTTCGCAACTATTGAGGCGCAGTTTTTAAACGAAGAGTGTGACATCTTGGCCTTGACTGAGACGTTTCTCACCAACCTTGACTCCAACTCTATCCTACTATTACCAGGCTTTAATTTTTTCCGAAATGATAGAGTCGGCAAGGAAGTCGGGGGCGTCGGAGTCTACGTGCGCGACTCTTTCAAGGTCAGAATACTAGCAGCATCTGACTCACTCTTCTCAAACTCGCCGGAGTTTCTGTTACTTGAAATCAAACACGCGAATAACTCGCTCTTATTCGAAGTCGTTTATAGGCGTCCCAGAGCAGCTTATCCAGAAATCTTCTTCAACGTTTTATCGTCCTTTCTATCATCGTATACTAATATCATTATCACTGGAGACTTTAATTTAAACATGAACGTCGATGATGTTGCTTCTCACCACATGCATGGCCTCATAAACGCTCACTCGCTGTATCTCGTCCCATTAGAACCCACACATCATGCCATGTGTCAAGACCATGTCGCACACACATGGCTTGACTTATTCATTACAAGCAACGCATCATCCATTCTATTATATAATAAATCGCTATCACCCTTTATTGCAGGTCACGACATCATCAGTATACGTTTCAAATTCTCCACCCCATCTCACGCCAAAAAATTCACGTTTTCTCGCTCACTAAAGCGCATTCTTCCTGACCGCCTCATAGACTCTCTCACTACTCACTCTAAAAATACCCTTACGGCGGATTCACCCCACATAGATGTTCGTAATGTCCCACACAATCTAGTCTCTCGGAATTTCACTGTGCCTATAAATAGCTGTAACTTAAACGCTCTCTCGAAAGAACTATCAGCCGCTAGTCAGCGCCTTTGATGAAGTTGCGCCCATTCGCAAAATCTCAATCTCATCAACGCGAAAACCATGGGTAACGGGAGATATCCGAGACCTCATGAGGGAACGAGATAAACATTATCGTATTGCAAAGCGCTCCGGTCTCGCTTCGGATTACCTTCATTTCAAGGCGATACGTAGTGCGATCTCAAACCGCCTCGACACAGCCAAAAACCGTTACTTCGCCGAGAAGCTTCAGAGTGCTCCGGATGCATCTGCGAAATGGCGCGAATTGAGGCGCATGGGCATCACCAGCGGGTCGCGAGCGTCACCACTTAATTACTTTACGTGTGCGGACCTAAACAGATACTACGCGAGCGTAACTACACATTTAGCACCCTTCACGCCCTCTCAATTCAGTGCGTTTGTCGAATCTCCTCGCGAGGGCTCACACGCAGAAAATGACCAATTCTTCTCCTTTCTACCAGTCTCTCAAGAATGCGTTCTTCGAGCCATAAGCAGCTCATCGTCAAGGGCAACAGGCCCAGACGGCATCTCTGCCGAGATGCTCAAGTTAGTGACTCCCTCTCTCGCGGCACCTATCACCTCTATTTTTAACAGTTCTCTCGCTACTTCTTCTTTTCCCACGCAGTGGCGGCGAGCATTCCTCACGCCTCTTGCGAAAAAGGCCGCAATGATCTCGATGTCAGACACACGCCCCATAGCGATGCTATGTGAAATATCAAAAGCTCTCGAGCGTGTCGCCCATTCGCAGCTCTCGCGCCACCTCGAGTCGTCTGGTCTCCTCGACACGCGGCAGTCCGGCTTCCGCCAAAGCCATAGCATCCAAACAGCGCTCCTGGGGGTCCTTGACGACGTCAGATGAGCAATAGACAAGCGCATGATAACTGCGCTTGTTCTTTTCGATTTCTCCAAGGCGTTCGATATGGTCCCCCATGGTCTTCTCCTCCAAAAGCTGAGGCACATGATGTGCTCGGACGCGGCCCTCGCGTGGTTTTATGCCTACTTGCATAACAGGCTCCAGGCAGTAGTAGACACGGGTGGCTCAACTTCTGAGTGGTTAAGGGTCATGGTGGGAGTTCCGCAGGGTAGCGTTCTTGGCCCTCTCTTATTTATTGTTTTTATAAATGACCTTCCCTCAGTGTTGAGAGCGTCAGAACATATGATCTTTGCCGATGACACCCAGATCTACTACTCTTTTCCTCCAGCCGAACTACGTGAGGGCATCGAGACGATCACTCGTGACGCAAATGCTGTGGCCGATTGGGCTGCCACAGATGGCCTTCCTCTGAACCTCGGGAAGACCAAGGTGATGCTTTTAGGCAGCGAGGCGTTCATCTCCCGCATAGACCTTGAAAGCATCCCTAAAGTTCATATTCTCGGGGTTCAAATCCCTTACGCTTCCCAAATAAAAAATCTTGGTGTCCTCATTATCCCCACTCTCAACTGGGCGCCTCACGTCAATCAAATCGTAGGCCGTGTCTATGGCACCCTACGCTCCCTTAGGCACTACCGCCATTCACTTACTTTCTCGCTAAAAAAGAGCCTAGTTGAGAGCTTGGTTTTCCCCCACTTCGATTTCGCCTGTGCTGTCTACAATGATGTAGACAAAACTCGCACCACCAAGATTGAGCAAGCTCTGAATGCGTGCGTGCGCTTTGTTTTTGGCAATATTCCTCATCGCGGACATGTCACGTCGCACCGCATTAGCCTGGGCTGGCTCTCTGCTGCCAAACGCCGTGAGCTCTTCATAGGCACACTGGCGTTCAACATCTTGGTACATCGCAACCCAGCCTACCTAGCCTCAAAGTTCCAGCGTATGAACATTGATGTGTACGCTCGCTTCTCAAACCGTCTGCCCCCTAGAGTCCTCACATATGCAGCACCAAGGACGGAAGCCTGACGAAAATCATTCACCGTCACGGCCTCAAATATCCTGAACGCCTTGACGCCACCGTCCTTCAACATCAACGACATCGCGAGGTACAAGGCCGACATTCGCGAGGAGCTGCTGCAACGTGACCACGACGACTGGGGGCAAAGTGTCATAAACGAGGGTCTGCATTGGACGCCTCCACCATCCTTTCAAGCACTACGCCGATAGACGAGATGACCACTGCGCGCAAAAAGAAGGAAGTAGCGTATTCGTCAAGAGGCGCAATGACGCAATTAGTTACTTAGTTTTATCTTATTTAAAGTCAACTAAATTTAAAAATTCAATCTAGTCAAATTCAGAGAGTCACATTAAAATGCTTTAGTTTTTTTTGTTTTATAATATTTATATTTTTATGTTTTAAATTTTTGAAAAATTGTTTTATTTTTGTTTTATATATTTTTTTTTGTTTTCTGTGTGTATGTCACTGCACAACAGTTTTTATTTTAATTTACATTGTTATGTAAATACAAATGTACATTTATATGCTCTTGGACCAAATGGGGTTCTACCCCCCGGCCCCAATAAAGACAAATTCAATCAATCAATCAATCTCTCTCTCTCTCTCGCTCTCTCTCTCTCTCGCACATGAACAAGTCAGAAGCTTCATCCTGACTGGGTGCGTTCAGTGGAAATGGTTTGAGACGCAAGTTTCCTCAATCCCTGAGTACTTATTTTGTAGTGTACAACAGGGCAGCTCTCCCCCGATTCTAGTCGGCGTTGTTTACAGTCCTCCGAAAATCCCTATGCAAAAGGACACTGATTTCTTTAATGTACTGCGCATCTTTACCAACGAATTTATCTATAAAATTATTATGGGTGATGTAAATGCATACATGTTATCGGTGCCTGCCAACGCTAATACTATCAGGCGCCTAACGGAGGAGTTGTTTCTTCAACTGGTACTACATGGTCCCATACACCATACCGCATCCTCTCACACATGGATTGACTTAATTTTGATTGACGAGATTGACATGGTGCTAGACTTTACGACAGAACGGCTGCCTAGTTTTGACAAACATAATCTCATATATGCCTCCTTGGATATATATTCTCCAACTCCTGTAAAGGAATCGTTCGCATATCGGAACTTCAAGAGTATTAACTCTATTTCTTTTGTTAGTCTATTGTCTCGCTGCGACTAGGGGGCTATGAATTGCATCGAATCCGATGTGGAGGGGGCCGTAGAAATCCTTAAAGGAAATTCAAATCTAGTATTTAATCAATTGAAACCTTTGAAAACGATAAGGTCGAGTAGGAAATATGCTTTTTGATTTGGGTCGGAGTTGAGGCAACACGTCGATAGGTGAAATGATACGCACAGGCGCTACAAACACACTGGACGAGTGGAGCTGTTCGATGAGTTTTTTCACTACTTTTAGTACATCCCCCCTAACCGCATTGTCAATATCTTCATTAAAGTTAATCACAGTACTCAAAGTAGTGAACGCGTTTATTAAAAAGAAAAATCATGTGCTTCTCAAGGATGCAATAATGAGAGATAAAATTGAAAAAACCAAGCGCTTTATAAAAAACAAAAAAGAAATATTATTTACGCGCGCGGATAAGGGCAGAGTTACGAAATCTGTTAGAAGGCTTATTGAAGCCTGAGAACAAAAAGTGTTATATTTTGATTATTCTTCAAAGAGAAGTTTTTAATAAAAATAGTAATTTTAGCATGCAATAGAATTTAAGTCGGAAGTTAGCCTGAAGAGGAGGCTTTAGTTTGCAAGCCCTCAAAACGTCGCAAAGAGTAAATTAAAGATTCTCTTTTGCATTTTGTATTCCGTGATGATCAATAAAATCACCTTATCCAGTTTTAATATATTTTGGTTCTAGGAAGAATGTTAATGACATCAAGTGAAGGAACTTGCCAGGAGTTGAGATGCAGGACGAAGTCAGTGTCCCCTTCAGTGAGACGATTGTGAGTCTGGGTGTTACACTGACAGTAAATTTACATTGAAGCCGCAAGTAAACTCTATTACGAAAAAAGTAAAACCCATCCTATACAGCTAGCGGTTTATTAGGGATTGTATTACCGAGACTCCGCAGAAAGCTAATCGAGTCATTAGTTCAGCCACATCTGGACTACTATACTGTGGTGTACCTAGATGCATCGGAAGAACAGCGTGTGCGTCTGCAGCGTTTGAGTAATTCCTGTGTGAGATACATTTTTGGGCTTCAGAAGAATGAGCACACCTCCCCCTACCGGAGGTGGCTTCTTGACGGCTTTACTTTGAAGCCACATTTTTGTACAAAAAATACCAAGTTTCGCGAACCTAAGTGCCGCCTTTCTATGTTTAATGGGCATACGCCGATCCCGTCCGGGAGCGGTATCCCAGCTGAATTTGGCATCCCCCGAGTGGAGACTGAGACTGGGGCCAGGACCTTTTAGGATCAAGGTGCTCGCTTTTGGAATTCCCTAACTTCTGTCCAACGCTATCTGCCATCTTTATCCTCTTTTAAAAGCGCGATGCTCGAGTACCTGCTCGATCTCGACTGCTAATACTCCATTCTGGGGTTAGGAGTTGCAGGAGTTACATCAACTTTACCCGAATTAATATTAACGATAGTTTCTTTTTATTTTATTTTCTTTCTTTTAGTTCATATAGCTGCTTTATGTGATCTATATAGCGGTTTCACGTTTTCTTTCTCAGCTCACTGCCACTGCGACTTTCAATGCGCAATTATTTTTATTTTTTATTTTCGTTTTTATCTTTATAGCGATATTTACATAATGCGATTTGCCGCCAAAATCCTACTTAAAGTGCGAGAAAGTTAGCAGAGCCAATGCCACAATGCGGAGGTGTTCTAATTGTGATAAGGTGCATCATAATTTATGCAATAATATGACCGCAATTGAAGGTCTCGGACATAAAGAACAGTATAGGTATGAGAGTTGCAATTCTGAAAACAAGCGTGTGTCATCGTGAGTCAAATCAATTGTAGATAATAATAGTTCTGTTATTTTAAACAAGCGCTCCAAAGAAAACCCTTCTCTTGGAATAACTTCGGACAAGATTGTGATGAATGAGTCAATACCACCGCTAGATAAATGGAGTGCAATTTGTGCTTCTATTCCTGCTATTAACAAAAACGCGATGTATAGTAGCAATGCACAATCATTGCCTACTAATACGAATAGTAGTAGTATCATTGTGAATGCGCCTCCCTACAGCATGTCGTCGACCATGCTGGACCTTTTTAATACTCATTTTGAGTTGCTCTCAAGAACGATAGACGATATTCGGACTTTTATTGTGCGTAAACTCGATACTGTTACCACTTCTTCAATTACTATACCAGCAATAGGGGAGTTGATAAATAAACTAATAGATCGAGTCTCCTCACTTGAGGAAATCATTAACTTGCAGTCATCCCAGCTGAAGAGCCTGCAGAATGATCGGACATTGTTATTGAGAGAGAACATGCTGTTGAAAGATCAAATAAATAATTTACTGAACAACGTAACCGGCATGATCGACGACCACATGCAGCGAAATTTTAATTGTGACTCAGGTGATGGTCACCGCGACCACCAATTTGATAAAAATAGGAATGCAAATGACTGCGATAATACTTTAAGTAATGAGTCTCACGTGTCCGTTAATATTGAAACAAATCTACTGCTACTCGCCGTCAGTGTGCTGATGGCTGTGGAGAGCGGGAGCGGACCGAGTATCGCAAGATGATAATTAATGTAGCAGTAGGTGTTTCGTCGTGGACGATCTGCTGCCGTACATTAGTTGGTATGGGCAGCTATTTCTTTTCAATTTGATTTTTATTGTTTTTTCTTAAACCGAATTGAACGCGTTTTGTTTTAAGATCAATTTTTTAGTTAATGAGTTTAATTTTGTTGTTGTAAGTCGATTCTAAAATGAAAAACAGTTTCTTTGGGAAAAAGCCTTTCGGCATAAAAAACCCAGATTTATTGAAGATTTGAAAATTTACAGATAATCAAAGAAAGAAAAGGATTTATAAATTGATGTAAGTTGAGAGATAAAGTAAGACGCCGTAGAGGCTGTACGCGTCGCTGATAGAATGCAAGCCGCATGCAGAACACAATAAGCCGTAGAGGCTTATGCGTCTGTAAGACGTTCAAAGCCGTTGAGGCTATGTAAGAACGCACGCCGCACGCAAAACACAAATACACGTGGTCACTGCGCGGTAACTAAGATGCCGTAATGGCCGCCCGCACGAGAAGGCGAAAAACCTTGGAAATTGTGTGGGTTGCGCAGTACGTTGTTCGTGCGACTTTCCTATCTAGATCAGGATACTTATTGAGAATTCACACTGAATTACGCAGTACGTTGTTCGTGCGACTTTTTATTACACAAAAAGGAGGGAATACGGAGGGTCGCGAAGACGCCCGTCTTTCGCGATTGACTGTTGAGAACTGAGAACTGAACGCTCACCGGAACCGGCACGTCCATTTCATACACCTGGATTGATATTCTGATGGTGGATGACAACGATACGGTACTTGACAACGGGAACAATTTGACGACTTTTTATAGCAGGCACAATATTATTGATGTTACCATAGGTCCACACTCTTCTTCTCCTCCCTGTGATACTTTTAGTTGCGGGGACTATCACAAAATAAACTCTATTGAGTTGAATGAGTTGCTGTATGGCTGTGACTGGTCGTCATTTGCTTTTCGAGACCTTGACTGTGACTTGGATGAGCTGCTTGAAAGCCGTGGATCGAATCTAAATAAAGCAATTAAGGAACAACTGGTCAACATCTTGTACGTACTTTCAAATCCACCTTTGCTCAGGGAGTCTTCCCTGGTGCCTGAAAGAGAGCACAATTTATTGCTCTTAAAAAAACTGCAGCACCAAGTTCTCTTCTGATTTTCGTCCCATAACCTTGTTGTGTTTTCTTTCTAAGGTACTGGAGAAGCTTGCACACTCTCAAATAACTGAATACCTGACGGCGAATAGCATTCTTGATTCTTTTCAGGCAGGGTTCAGACAGCATCACAGTACCCAGACAGCCCTGCTTAAACTCACAGACGACATACGTATTGATAGTAGGATGATAACCTTGGACTCAGCAAGGCATTTGACATCGTCTTTCCTTCGAGACTGTTGAGCAATCTGCGCGATCTCGGGTTCTCGATATCCGCATTCCTATGGATTAAATCTTACTTACAAGGCCGCACACAATGTGTTTTCAGTAAAAGTAGTGGTTGTTCTTCATGGATAGAGACTAACATGTGTCTGCCACAGGGGTCGGTCCTCGGTCTTTTGCCCTTTAGTCTCTATATCAATGACCTCAAAGACCTCTTTCGTCGTGGGACGGTCATACTATATGCTGATGACCTCAAAATTTATACCCAAACACCAGCTGATGAACTCCTGGATGTCGATGTGGACCGAGCGCTTGTCCATCCGTCGCAATGCTGATAAGACAAAAGCAATTTTATTTGGTTCACGAAAATACGTCGATAATTTAGTCACAAGGGGTTTGCCAGACATTCACAT
>UELU01101857.1:0-14816 GCA_900490025.1 Megastigmus dorsalis | reverse complement strand
GGGGGGGGGGGGGGGGGGTGGAGCGCTCGTCTTTTTTTCCGACATAGTTGTTAGTTTCAGTGTTACATTAGACAGAAAATCGATATGGAAACTGCAGGTTGATTCTGTAAGTAAAAAAGTCAATAAAGCCCTTTACAGCCTGCTGTGTATAAGGGCATATACCACCGAGAATTTACGCAGACGACTGGTTGAAGCCTTAGTCTTATCCCATCTTGACTACTGCACTGTAGTTTTTGTTGACGCGTCCAACGAACAGAGAATACGGCTACAGAGACTGAGTAATGCATACGTGAGATATATTTATGGTGTTATTTTATTTATGATGCTTTCTGATATTTAATGCACTGAAATGTAAGACTGTTAATTATATGTATTCTGAGGCTGTGATATGATACAAAGAATAAAGACTGATTGTAAAGAAGACTGATGTAACAAAGACTGATTATAATAAAATTATGTAATATATTGTTCTCTGAGGCTTTTAGCCGCATTACTTTTGTAATCTTTTACAAATAAACTTATATCTACCTATCTATCTCTCTCTCTCTCTCCCTCTCTCAAGAAAATATATATCTATTTTTAGGGAATGTCGTGGCAGAGTTAACACCAGCATGACTGTAAGTACCAGTATGAAAGTCAAAACAAAGGCTGACAGCGTGAGTGTGAGCGGGAGAGATAGAGAGTAGAGTAGAGTAGAATAAATTTTATTGAGGCCTCGGGGTGTGACCCCATATGGCCTGATAGTATAACATTTGCTTTACATAATAATCTTGTAGATATAATAAAAACAAAAACATGTTAAGAGTGCCGGAAGAAGAGAAAAAGAACAAATATAACAATAAAAAAGGAAAAAAATAAACTTAACAAAGTTGCTCTATGTGACAAGACAATACTAGCTTCTAATGCAATAAAAAGAAGAATAAGGCTATAGAAAATGCGCATAAAAAATAAAAAAATAAAATACAGAAAATTAACACGTGAAACTCTTAGAAAAATTAGGAAAAATATAAAAAAAAAATAAGTACTTTGCCCCGATTATACTGCCTTTAATGAAAGAAAAAGTATTAATAAGAAAAGCGAGTGAGGCAGTCTCTTGCGTAACTATGGCGATGTCGTCTACTTGCGCTCCAAGATGTAGAGTGGAAGATGCCCGTCAGCCGTCCACCGGATGGCCCTCGGTCTCCACTCGGTGCATCCAGTCAGCCCGGTCGCGCGCTTGTAGCGGAGCAAAATACTTCCCTTGAAGTCGTGCACGCGATCCGGGTGGAACTCCAGAGACCCCAGCTGGTTAATCATTAACAAAAACAATGAAGAGCAACGGACCGAGGACTCTTCCCTGAGGGACGCTGGCTGAGACCTTGAGCCAGTCGGAAGTGCGAAAGCCCTCATCGATCACCGCCTGCAGGCGTTCGTGGGGATACGCGTAAAACCACGCGAGTCCAGCATCAGAGCACATAAGATGCTTGAGTTTGAGGAGCAAAAGACCGTGAGGATCTGAATCGAAGGCCTTGGAAAAATCAAAGAGCACGAGTGCAGTGATCATGCGCTTCTCGATGGTGAGGCGCACATCGTCCAAGACCCCGAGAAGTGCCGTCTGGGTGCTGTGGCCCATACGAAAGCCGACCGCTGCCTTGCATGATTCGCCTCACCAGTAAAAATCGCGTTTTTGATTTCCTTCGCGCTAAGTGCGCTTATTTCAACAACTATCTCACCACCAAAGACGTTAAGTCTTCTCCTCTTGGCTCTGAGTCTGCCATCCACTTGCCAGATCGTAAAATCTTGGCTTTAGATACATCTGGCACAGTGGTGGTAAATTTTTGGTCAGGAGGAAGGGTGGTGAGCGCGCGCATATCTTTACCTCTGGAGATATGCAGGTCATTGCTGATTCATACTGTAGAGGGAGTATGCGCTCTGTTCCTCATATTCAAGCATGGGAGGAGAGCGGCCACCCTAATACTGGTGGCGCAGCTGTGACTACCGAATGACTGCAGCGGAGAGTTACTGGTGTGGTGAAGAAGAGTGTACTGAGAGCGGACTTTCTCAATGTGAATTCCCTCAGAGCTCACATTGCGCAATTCCGTAAATTTCTTAGCGATAATTCGTCCTACCATCTTTTCGGAATCGCCGAGTTGTGGCTTGGCCCAGTCGTACATGATAGGCTCATTTAGATCGACGGATTAAGTGTTTTACGTCAGGATCGTAATGTGAATGGTAGTGGTATTGCCCTTTATATTCGTAATGACTATAAAGTTAAAATCCTTGCTAAATCCAATAGCACAGGACCTGGTAAGCCAAGTATTCCTGAATTAATCTTCTGTGAAGTTCCAAAGGGTAACACGCCACCAATCCTAGTTGGTGTTATTTATCGGCCTCCAAAAATAGCTTTTAATAGCGGTCCTGACTTCCTCAGTTCTCTGAGAGACCTTTGTTGTAATTACAGCCCCAAGTTGATTATGCGTGATCCGAATGTCATTCTGAGTTCGTTCAGCGATTAGCTGGCGAATTCTCAGTTACGATTATCCAGCACGGCTCGGCGCATCATACTGAGACTTCTCCCACATGGATAGACTTAATATTTGTAGACGAAAACAACACGGTACTTGACTATGGAAATAGTCTGGCGCCCTTTCGCAGCAAGCACATCATCGATGTTAACATTGACATTCACGTTGCGTCTCCTCCTAAAGAGACTTTCAGCTTTAGAAGCTATAATAAGATAACCCCGGTTGAACTCAATGAGTTCTTGTGTCGCTGCGATTGGCCGTCGCTTTCTCAAAATACCTTAGATTCTGATTTTGACATAAATAGGGCGCTTGAATGTCTCAGTGTCAATCTATTGGAGGCTATAAATGAACTTGCACCGTTAAAAACTGTAACTCCTCGTAGAGGAAAAGCCCCATGGATTGGCACTGAGCTTCAACTGCTCATCAACAAACGTAACGCCACGCATAAACGGTATAAAAGAACTGGGAGTGCCGCTCTACTGGACAAATTTTATCCTTCACGCAATGAGGTCGAGATGCGCATGGATTAAAAGTGTACCTTCTTTCTTAGTAACCAACTTCCTGACGCTCTTGATCATGGGAAATATATTTGGAGGGAAATGCGTAATCTTGGCCTCTTGCCTAAGAGCAAGGAGGAGTTGCATGGTTTCTCCCCGGACGAGCTCAACACACACTTTGCGGGGGTGTCAATATAGATAGCGTATTAAACATCATACAATCTGCATCTGATGATGGTTTTGCATTTCATCCAATTACTTTTCCAGATGTAGTTCTCGCCATGACTCACTTTACATCTCAGGCGAGGGGTGTAGATGACATTCCCCATAGTGTTATGGTGAAGTCTCTGCCAATATTGGGGGCTTATATAGTACGTTTATTTAACTCCTCCTTTACTCAGGGAGTTTTCCCGAGTGCTTGGAAACGGGCGCAGTTAGTGGCCTTAAAAAAGATTTCCACGCCACCTTCAGCTTCCGACTTTCGCCCTATTGCCCTACTGTGCTTCCTTTCCAATATACTCGAGAAGATTGCACACTCCCAAATTACCAACTATCTCTCCAGGACCGGCATTCTTGATCCTTTACAGGCAGGGTTTAGACAGCATCACAGTACTCAGACAGCCCTGCTTAAGCTGACTGATGACATACGAATAGGCATTAATAGAAGGCTGATCACTTTGCTGTTGATCTTCGACTTCAGCAAGGCTTTTGACACCATCTCTCCTTCGAGACTGTTGAGCAAATTGCGCGAAGTCAGGTTCTCGAAGTCCGCACTCCTGTGGATTAAATCTTATTTACAGGGCCGTACACATCGCGTTTTATCTAAAGATGGTTGTTCCTCGTGGGTTGAAACAAATTTGGGTGTACCACAGGGGTCGGTCCTCGGGTCTTTGCTCTGCAGTCTCTATATCCATGACCTTAAAGAGCCCTTTGACATATACATATACTATATGCCGATGACCTCCAGATTTATTTGCAAATCTCTGCAGATAAACTTCTGGAGGGCATAGCTGGCCTGTCTGAAGCGGCACGGTTTGTGTCGACGTGGGCTGAGCGCTTGCCTCTCCGTCTCAATGCTGGAAAGACCAAAGCAATTTTATTTGGTTTTAGAAAATATGTTAATGATTTGGTTAAAATGGGATTGCCAGACGTTGATATGGGGAGCGGAGCGTTTGTGTCTTTTTCCGATGCCGTCGTGAGTCTCGGTGTTACATTAGATAGTAAATTAATGTGGAAACCGCAGGTCGATTGTATAAGAGGCGTTTCACTTCAACTGCCCCAGCCCGGCGCGCGAGCACCAAATCCGGCTATTTTCAACTTGTACTATTTGTACTAAAATGTATCTTAAAAAATTCCAAAATCCAACCTTCCATCTTTGTGCGGATTTAAGACAGCGATCCTTAAACACCTCCTCGAGCTCGATCCCTAGTCATCCAGAGACGGGGCCTGTGGTTTGAGTGCGCCATGTATATATATATTTACACCCACACAGGGGATAAACGGTTAGGTTTTCTTTATGTTAACTTATTTTGTTTTGTGCCCTATACATCGTTTTAATTGTGTGAGTGTATTTATTACTGTGAATGGGTGCATGTGTGTAATGAGTGAATGTTACATTTTATAAGACTGATTTTTGTATTGACTGATTTTTGTATAAAACTGATTTTTTGTATTAAAATTTTTAACATATGCTGTGATATCATAGATAGAAACAAAGTGCAATATTTATATGGAGTAGCGAAAAATGAAGACTGTCTTTTATATACTGTAAAACCATATGTATACTGATTAACAATCAATTTTCTATTTATATACAAATAAACGAATATCTATCTATCTATCTATCTATCTATCTCTCTCTCTCTCCCTCTCTCTGACTCTCTCTTTCTCTTCTTCTTCCAGTAAATATAGCACGATAGACGTTTCCATCTTTCTCTCTTGCTTATACTTAAAAAAAATCACTCTAATATCGATCTGACCGTTGACATGTCGTTGCTACAAGACTCTGGGAAAGCATTGCATGCTTCTACCTCTGCTCAATACAATAAAACAGCGTGTGTACCGCAGAGCCACGCAAACTCTGCTCAGACATCTACGTCGCCCAATTACATACCTGGAAGCAGCAGAATTCATCAGCGTGCCTCAGTGCAGCTTGTCATCGACCATGTTGGACCTGCTTAATACACAATTTGAATTACTCTTAAAAATAATTGAAGATCTTGAGACTCTTAGTGTAAATATTTGATACTGATTCTGCTCTCTCAAATACTGTGCCAGCAACGGGAGAGTTGATAAATAAGCTGATTTATCAAGTCTCCTCACTTGAGAATGCCATTAATTTGCAATCTTCTTAGCTGGATGACCTGCAGTATGATGGAACATTGTTGTTGAGAGAAGATATGCTATTAAAAGATCAAATTAGCAATTTATTAATTAAGGTAATTGGCTTGAACGATGACAATTTGAAACGAAATTTAAATTAAGAATCTGGCAATAGTCATTGGAATCATTTTTTTTACTAATAATTCTAGTAATTAAGTCGACTGTGATAATATCATTGGTAATGAGTCCAAAGTCTGTGATGCTCTTGGTAACTCAAACAAATCTGCTGCTGTTTGCCGCCAGTAGCTGTTGGTTGTAGAGGAAAAGCAGCGAACTAGCCATGCTGTGAGCTCATAATTAATGGTATAGTAAGTGATGATAGTTCTAATTTAGATGATGATGTTTATGCATTGCTTGGTTCGGTTCTTCCATCACTTGATAAGAAGGACATTACTGAGGTCAGAGTTTTTTTGCCGCGGCATGCTGTCGAAAAGCGGATAGATAAGACCAAAAGTAGCGTGACATCTGATGTGAGAAGACTCCCGTCTTGTTTAGTTCACCTCGCTAGTGATAAATTTGTTCATTCCATCATTAAGGCTAAGCATGCGTTCACTTATTCTACTAAAAAGGGTTTCAATCCCTCTCTTTTTAGCTTTGTGGGTGTCCGCCACTTGTCAGACGGGCGTATTTATTTATTAATAAAATGATGCCTAACACTTTATACACGGAATTTTTATCCCTAAAATCAGTCGCGTTGAATTTAGATTTCAAGTGCATCTGGTTTAGCGGCCGGCAGTTTCGAGTCAGAAAGAGAGGAGTTGAACGTGCGCATATAATCAATACAGCTGCGGATCGTAGGGCAATCATGGAAGCTCGTCGTGAGAGACCAGGTCGCCCAGTTACACAGTCTTTACCTGATGAGAAGGGGGGGGGGCGGTCGGCCTGTTGGAGCGCGTGGGGTGACTGCCTTAAAGAGTAAGGTTCGCAGCAGGTGTTTTCAATATAAATTGACAATTTCTTGCGGATAATCCGTCTTATGACCTTCTGGGGTTGCTAAGGAATCGATGGATACAGTCTTCTTTGTCAGAATCGAAATGTAAATGGTGATGGTGTCGTCCTGTGTGTGCGGAATGATTGTAAGGTTCATTCATGTTAAGTCAAAAAGTAGCAGTTCAGTTAGATCATCCATTCCAAAATACATTATGTGTTTCGTTACAACAGAGCGACTCCTCTCCAGCTTTTGTTAGTGTCATCTACAGACCACCTAATATTGCTTTCCAAAATAATTCTGACTTTTTAACTTCGCTTCATGGTCTCTGTGGAAACTATAGACACAAAAACATTATGGGTGATTTTAATTCAGATCTGTTGTTGACATCTGATGATGCAGGATGCATTCGGCGATTGCTGATAAACTCTCGCTAAAAATCATCCAGCATGATTCGACGCATCACCATTCGATAACAACAATACAGTACTTGACTGCGGAAATAATCTAACGACTTTTTATAGCAGGTATAATATTATTGATATTTCCACACACTTGCACTCTTCTACTCCTCCCTGTGAAACTTTTAGTTATAGGGATTATAACAAAATAAACTCTGTAGTGTTGAATGAGTTGTTGCTCGGTGTGATTGGTCGTCATTTGCTTTTCAAAATTTCGACTGTGTCTGGATGAGATGCTTGAAAGCCTTGAATCCAATCTTAACAAATGAATTGATGAAATAGCACCGTTAAAAACAATAGACTAGTCACTTATACCGTATTCTGTTGACCTAGAATCAATTAAATAAAGTTTTAACTTACTAAACTGAGCACTCGATGACTGAGTTAGCGTAGGAAGGCCTCGTATAGCACCTAGAATAGGGCTAAGTACGAGAACTCCAAACTTGCATGTACATTCGTACCACTTTCTAGCCTAGAAATAATATAAAATACTCCGACAGCGCACCCGAAAGCATGCACACTGCCTGAGGATATATCCCCTTACAAATTATCCAGGCAAATCCTTTTTCACTCCTGGGGCTCGACCATTAGAGAGTATAGATGAGAGGAAGTCTCTAAGAGCCCATGAGGCAAAAACAACCGAAGAGCTTCATCAGAAATAGCCGTGAGTCTACTGGAGTAGCATGGATAAGAAGCAAGCTCGTATAGCAGGAGTCCCCTGCAGCAGAAGTAAGCCAGAGAAGTAACAGAAAGTTGTCATCTCTGGAGCGCTTCGCATATGGTAAGACCAAGAGAATTGGTAAGGGATACTAATGTAATACAAGAGGAAACACTTACACGTAAATAACAAAAGAAACGATGGCAAATATTACATTGACCACACAGAACAACCATCACTGTTTAAAGGTTAGGAAACACCTAACTACGGTACGAAGAATGTACACATTCAGCTTCAAGCAAGTCTAGATGATTACCCCAGCTCCGCAGATGTGCTCTATATATTTCGTCCTGCAGAAAGGCCTCATAGACTCCAGTATTAATTTACAGCAACAGCAACTCCAGCACTTGTATTATGCAGCTATTCGAGAGAAACTAAGAGATTTGGCAGCCAGCAGAAGTCACTCGCTCTCTTAATTCGTGAGTACAAGCAGTGCTTGCGTGCTGCGCGGTATCTTGTTGACACATACGAAAGAGATGTCGTGGACTGATTCGGCCTGTTGGACAGGATCAAGCGAGCGCGTCGGACACGAAGCCCGCATGCTACGTCGAGGTTCACAACCATGTTTTCTTTTGCACGCTATGACGCGGTATACGGAAAAGAATGAGTGCTGCGCAGCGTTGTAAAATAACTAGTTCTAGTTTTCTCCCGAAAGGCACGATGATGGAGAGGGGATGGGGGAAAGAGAATTATAGAATACCCTCTGCAGTTATATTCAAGTCAGTTAGCCTGGTTTTTCCCTGGTTAAATAAACGAACGATACAATTCCCCAACTCTGGCAGAGACTTAACCACCATACCATGCGTTATGTCATCCACACCCCTCGCATGAGCCAGGGAAGCTACTCCCTCCAGAAGTTTATCTGCAGGTGTTTGAATATAAATTTGGAGGTCATCAGCATATAGTATGTGCTTGACCGCCCCACGATCAAAGAGGTCTTTAAGATCATTGATATAGAGACTGAAGAGCAAAGGCCCGAGGACCGACCCCTTCGGCACACCCAAATTTGTCTCAACCCACGAGGGACAACCATCTTTAGATGATATGCGTTGAGTACGGCCCTGTAAATACGATTTAATCCACAGGAGTGCAGACCTCGAGAACCCAAGATCGCGCAGTTTGCTCAACAGTCTCGAAGGAGAGATTGTGTCAAACGCCTTGCTGAAGTCAAAGAGCAACAACAAGGTGATCATCCTTCTATCAATGCCTATGCGTATGTCGTCTGTCAGTTTAATCAGGGCTGTCTGAGTACTGTGTGTGTGTGTGTGAGAGAGAGAGAGAGTTTTGAGTTTGAGTTTGAATTTATTTATGGAGACTAAGGACTCAGTGGTCCTGTATAGCCTATGCGGCTTACATAGTATAAAACTAATATATCACTTTACATACGGCAGAGGCGATACATTTCATATGCCCGAGTGCGCATAGCATAGCAGCAAATAAAATTAATAAAAAAAATATAACGACGTACTCAAAATAATACCAAGGATAAAAAGAAAACATATACTTAATACTAAATTAAGATATACAGAAAAAAAGAACTAACAAATATTAAAGTAGCGCTCTTTCCGCGAGTTAAAATTATTATTGCACCTGTGCTCTATCTAAAAGATGTTTTCAAGGAGGTGTTTGAGGACCGCCGTCTTGAATCCGCGCAAAGATGGAAGGTTGAGCAGATTGTCTGGAAGAGAGTTCCAAAAGCGCACAGACTAAACCTGGAAAGTACACATACCAGTTTCCGTGCGCACTCCTGGCACGGAGAGTTCTTGTACAACACCCCTGCTAGTGCTCCTGAACTGGTGTTTATGAAAAAATGCCGATAAATAAGTTAGTTCACAGAGCCGAAGGATTTTATACATGAAAATGGCGGCAAAATATATTCTCCGATTGTCAACGCGCAACCAGCCCAGTTGCTTTCTATAGGGGGTGATGTGCTCATCCCTCCTAATACTGTATATGAATCGCACACCTGTATTATTATGTCTCTGTAGTAGTGTTCTCTGCTCGTCGAACGCGTCAAGACACACTACAGCGCAGAGAGAGAGAGAGAGAGAGAGACAGAGAGAGAGAGAGAGAGAGTTATATACATACGAAAATTATAAACCTCCATCTATTTTATGACTATGTTATTAATTAAAAAATCATATTAATATCTCTCTCATTATTTTATTAATAGTACATTGTATTAGGGTCATTTATACCTCCATAAGAGTAAATCTAAAGTCATTAAAATTGGTTTCTACAAATTCGGTTGTACATTGTGCTTCTTCAACAGGTGGTCCAGGTCGAAATTTTAGAGATGACAAAAAAGTTAATTTAATTTTTGGAATAATAATCCGCAATCAGGATTTTCAGCTTTCAGCAAAATGTATAAAAGTTTCATCGGCTTCATAGGCGATGAGCAACTGATGAAAACTGCGAAGTACACTCCTATAAGTAGTATTTCTGATGCCTTTCACTTTTAGTTTACGCCTTACCATCAACATGCGTTTTATTGAGCAGTCATACACCATTAGTGTACCAAATCTAGATGATAATAGTAAATGCGGAGAGAGAGAGAGAATCAACGAAATGGGCCTCTCTTACCTAACTCAATTAGAGCTCTAGTTTGCAGTACATCGGGTTATGGAAAAACTAATGTTGTAATTAATCTTCTGAATTAAAAATTCTCTATATTTATGCGAAGGCATTACATCAACCAAACTACCAGTGTTTATTCCAAACTTACTCCCTTTGGCATTGGTTTACATTTTCTGATAAAAGTAAGATTGTTGCACCAAGTAAAGCTAAAACAATTAGTGTATTTATCTTTGTTCATCTATGCTATGCAAAATCAACAGAACAATATACAATATTTGAATATTATAGTATGGGACATCATTCACTCATAGACTGTGTCCACCTTTGTCAAACTGATACAAGAATTCCAAAATAATTAATATGTGATAAGGCAAATTTAATTATTCTATTTAGACCAGATTATACAAATTAAAACATGAGTATCAACACGTAAGTCCAGATATGAACTGGGAAAATTTTTTTCAAATTTGTGCGTTGTGTCGGCGAAAAAATAAACTTGAATTTCTCGTTATCGACAAAGTTAGACCAGTAGATGTAGGTAGATATTGTCGTAATTTCAATGACTTCATTCAGTTTTAACTGCAGATTCAGGATTAAATTTAATCTAAATTTAATCTAATATTGAATCAGTCTAAGTTTCTAAATTCACAATTTTGTTTCTAAGATATTCGTGCGTATCAGAGGGGAGAGGTTTGGTCATGATGTCTGTTACATTCTCCTTAGTAGATATCCATCTAACTATCACTTTTCCTTCTAATACACATGATTTTATATAATCACCATGATTGATTGCCATGTGACTCTTACTTCCAGTTCTTTCTCCATTTTCTAAATTCTCTCGAATTGACTCTAGCTTGTCATCAAAGCTTTTAAGTTTGTGACTTCCGTCCATCTGTGTGCAGTCTCCAGTTGACTTGTTGTCACACCATATGGTTACTGGGTACATGGTCTTTCCAATCATGTCTCTAATTGCTTTGTCTAGAGACACTAGCTCTTGACAAGCTTCGCTCATAGCCAGATATTCCGCTTGGCAAGTGGACAATGTAACATATGATTGTTTGTGGCTCCTCCACATTATTGGGTCACCAAACAATTTTATGACGTAGCCACTACTTGACGACGAATCAGATTGATCTCTGAAACTTGCGTCTGTCATAGCTTCCAAATTTTCCTCTTTGTCTCTATATGTCAAACCGAGATTAGAGGTTCTTCTGAGGTACCGAAATATTCTCTTTACTTCTTTCCCATCGTCTTCAGTTGCATCTAGTTGTTTCCTGGACAAGTAATTGACTGCGAAAGCTATGTCGGGTCTCGTCGCATTCGCTAAGTATAGCAAGCTTCCTATAGCTACTCTATACGGTGCCTTGGTTTTTCCTCTTGTTTCTTCTAGTTCTTTATTTGTCTTTAATTCTCGACTCTTAACCTGTCTCGTAACCATGGGTGATCTTTGAGCATTGCATTCTTTCATGTTGAATCTTTCTAGAATCTTTTCAATATAGTCTGTTTGTTTTAAATTTATAATTTTATTATGTCTATCTCTCTTTATTTTCATTCCTAGGAAGCTACCTGGTTCTCCCAAGTCTTTCATATTAAATGCAAGACTTAATTTCCTCTTTATCTCTTCTAGTTTGAATTTGTCGTTGCCTGCTAATATTATATCGTCGACATATAGGATTAATAAAACCATTTTTCCATCTTTTCTCCATGTAAATAAACATGGTTCATTTATGTCTTTTTCTAGTCCCAGTCTTAATGCTTCTTCTGAAAATCCTTAGTCCATGAAGAGCTTTCTGCAATTTGCACACTTTTATTCTTCTAGTTCCAGTGGCATTCCAGGCCATCTGGAATTTACATGTAGATTTCTTCTTCTAGTTCCAGTGGCATTCCAGGCCATCTGGAATTTACATGTAGATTTCTTCTTCTAGTGTTCCGTTGAGCGGTTTCTACGTCCATCTGTATTACATCTAAATCATATTTATTTATTGCAGCTAACGCTGCTCTAATTACTGCTAGTCTGGATACTGGGGCATATGTCTCTTTCAGTTCATACTCGTTTCTATCTTTAAATCCTCTAATTACGAATCTGCCCTTGAACACAGTTTTTCCATTCTCTTCGGTTTTTCTCTTAAACACCCATCTGGTATCTATTATATGTGCCTTTTTGCCATCTTTAGTCATGGTCGGTCTGTCTACGATTTGCCAAACATCGTTTTCTTTCATCGACTTAATTTCTTCTTTGATTGCTTCTAGCCACTTGGATTTATCTTCTGATTTCATAGCTTCCACATAGGATGTCGGATCTCTATTAACCGAGGCTAAGAAAATATGACTTTCTTCATCTTTTAAGTAATGGTCATTTTCTTTTCCTGTCCTTGTGTAGCTTGTATCTTCTATCTTATTTTCTCTATGTACTTGTCTTGCTTCTATGTATTGTTCTCTATTTTCTTTTGTTTTTGCTTCTCTTCTAGGTAGTTTACATCTTTCTGTATCTATAATCTCATTTTCTTTAGATTTTGCTTTTCTTTTCTTTGGCTTCTCTATCTCTAATTTATTTTTCTTTGATTTTTCTTCTAATTCATTTATTTCTTCTTGTTTTTCTCCTTCTAATTGATTATAATCTAATTCTGAATTGTGTTTATAGATATCTTTATATATTATCTTTTCATTACATTTAATGGGTCTGGTATGAATGAATTTCTTTGATTGAGCATGCCAAAGTACATAACTGTAGGCGTGTATCCTACCATCACAGCTTTAATAGCTCTCTCTGAGAACTTTGTTTCTTTTATTGCGATTTTAGCATACGCTATACATCCAAACTTTCTATTTTTGTCTAAGTGTGTTTTCATTTTGGGAATTATCCTATTTAATGGTGTGTCAAAGGAGGATGCCCACGAAAAACATTGTAAATATATCTATATCTATTGAAAATTGATATATATAGATATATTTCCAATGCTAATTACGAAATTTTATAGGCTCACAACTATTTTTCCCTGCGTTTCCCTGAAAAATTTCCTCTTGCAAATGAATAATCAAGATAATAACTAAATGCTATGATATGAATTTTACGTTCCCTGAGGTTCCCACACATATGGGCATCCTTCTTTAGCGACTTATGCGGAGTTCTGTTGTATATATGGACTGCTACTTCTAGTGCTAAGATCCACATACTCTCCGGTAGGCCTGAATCAATCATTAAAGTTCTGATTTTATTTTTTAGTGATTTGTTAAATCTTTCGGCTGTTCCGTTTAGTTCCGGTATGTGTGGTGGTGCAAGATTGTTTTAAATCTTTTCTCTCTTTATTATTTCTAAGAATTTTTCTCCTAAGAATTCTGTTCCATTATAGCTTCTAATGTAGCACACTTTTTCGTCTTTTCCTAGTAAGTTTCTAGTCGTTACTAGGAACTTTTCGAGACAATGGCCAGCTTCGTTTTTGTGTTGTACAGAGTATGCTTTTTCAAACTTTGTATAGTCGTCTATGAATACTATTATAAATCTATTTTGTCCTGGAAATGATGCTGGTTTGATTGATCCCATTGTATCGGTGTGTATCATTTCTAAGGGTTTTGATGCTCTAGTTCTTTCTTCTAAGAACGGTTGTTTTTCCATCTTTGCCAAGATACATACTTCACAATCCAGTATTGATTTTTCAAATTTTATATTTTTTAATCTTTCGTCTAGTTTTTGCATTCTTTTAAGATAACCTAGGGATACGTAGCCTAGTTTTATGTGCCATAACATTCCCTCATCTATTTTGTTTTCACCTTTGTTTTTGGTTATTTCATCATGATTTGTAAATTATAAAAATTCACTTGGTTCCATTTCTTTTAGATTATGTATTTTCCTGTTTAATGTACTTTCATCTAAGTCAAAATCGCTTATTTGAGAGTTTTTATTGATTTGGTTTTCTTGAGTGAGTTCTTTCACTTTCTCCCTCCCAATCTCAGACGGCATTTTATTCTGTTTATCTATGTTTTCTTCTATATTCTTATTTTCCTCTAGGTCTAGAAAGTCCGTTTGAGATTGATTTAGAAACTCATCTATAGAAACCAATCTGGCTATGCCTGAGTATTTTTCAAACTCTTTATTCTTGTCAACCTAATTGTCTATCGTATCGTCCATGTCATTTATAGTTTCTTCTATAATTCTAGAAGTGGAATTGGCGTTTGGTGTACTTCCTTCTAGTCCTCTAATTTGTACTTTCTCTTTTTCGATTAATTTATTTGTCAATTCTGTCTGCATCCTCAAGGTCTCCTGCATGCTTGCCAACATTTGCATTTGTGTCCTTTGAGTCTCCTGCATCTCCTCTAGGACCGACGCAATGGACATTTTCGCCCTCAATGTCGGACGTAACGAGGGAGGCGTATATAATTTATACTCCTCATCTTGGAGTTGCTGTAGCGTGGGGCTCTGATGTTCTTCTAAATTATTTTGTAAACAACATTCTTTTAATATTCTTATTCAAATGTTTGGATTTTGTATAGAAAAATACATCTTATTTTCAATTTAATCTAACAGATCTGTATCCTAACATCTTTACTGCATTGTTTACAATTCTAAAAGAATTGCTCTTTAATTTTGTATATTAATATATAGTAATATATATGAGGCGTTTCACGTCAATTCTCCAAGCACGGCGCGCGAGCGCCAAAACACGCTGTGTTCAACTCGTGTTTAAACTACCTAAATGAACTCAACAAAAATATGTAAAACATAGATTTTGTGTATTTTTTCTCAGCTTTCCA
>UELU01101841.1:0-20348 GCA_900490025.1 Megastigmus dorsalis | reverse complement strand
CACACACACACACACACACACACACACACACACGAAACTGGTGCCGACACCGGGCGCAAGAGGCGCCGAACCTCGACGACGACGATGACGAGGGTGTCGCCACCCACTCGCACTTAACCCAGTGACGGACGACCTGGGTAACACACACGAGACCTCGACACCGGCTACGAGGCGACACAGCAGCGACGAAAAGCGACAGCGACCGAAAAACGCGACGATAACAAGCTGGCGGCCATTTGCAATGCCGCCAGTAGAGTGAAAGAGACAGACGAACGGTGCGAATAAGGAATCGCCGATAGCGCTTAGGGAGCGCCCACACTGCCGCGCACACGAAACCCCGAGTCCCCAAGTGGACCGTGCGCATGCTCCCGAGGGTTCGGGCTTTCGGGGATATTATTGGAAAATTGAATATATAATAATTGCGCGATGGAATTCGAATGGCGCGCGCGATGATCCGACCCAGATAAGAGGCTAGGTCGGTCGTGGGAGCTAATCAGCAACGAGGGACCAATTAATTAGTTGAGAAGTGAGGGAAACTGACTCTAGGTTTCCCCAAAAGGAATAAATAAGTCAAATTTCGGACTACGGGACTCGAATTTGGACCTGACAACGATAATTAGAGCGACAAGGATAGACTGCGATATACAACAAGCGCGACGGAGAAAGAAGAATCGGAGAGGACGGATGCGAGTACCGAGCTTCCGAAAAGAAGAGACTTGCAGTTTAGCCAGTGATCTGAACAGACGCGTTTCGAAGGCACCATACTGAGACCAAACCACTACTGCAACATTATCGCTTATATCAGCGACGAGGACCATCCGCGGAGTAGAAGCGACACTGGAAAAATTATAGCGACGAGAGACTCTGACCGTGGTGCGAGAAGAGAGTTATAGAGAGAGGGAGAGAGACGATTTTGGGAAGTTTCTGTGGTACTTTGCGACGGTGAGTGGGCCAGACGCCATTCCTTACGGTTGTCAGGCAACCTGGTCTGAGGTGAGACGTAACATTTTTGTAAATGTGCGCGATCGGTGTTTGGTGCCCGCGGATAGTGTTCGCACGTGTATTGACCAGCGACGGGCGTGCGGTAGGGTGTTGAGCGACGGGAGCACGGATTATTAACTTTTTTCGAGTTTCTTGAGATTTAGATACAGACGCGACTTTGAATTCAACGGCGACGTAGTGGGTTGCGAAGCGAGCCTCGTGGCTGGATCGGAATAGCGACACGGGAAATACCGACGGCGCTAGTTAGCATGTAACGGGTTAGAAAATAAATTCAATTATTTTATTACTACCAAACCCCGGATATTTTCTTTGAGTTTTCCCACCGCTTTCTTTTCCGTTACCCATCAGAAACGAAGAGCGATACCTGGACACGTAATTTCCGAACCAGCGACCACAGGAAGGACGAGACGTAGTGCAGCATACCAAACCAAGCGACAAGAGCAACCGAGACCTCTTGAGTTTCCACGAGGTGCTCAACGGGATCTCCTCTGGGGAGAGGCTCAACATTATTTCTTTTTTTGTGGTTAGTGGTAGTTAGCCGGGTGACGCAGGTATTCGTCGTCTGACACGACTGTGTCTGACGCCTAATATAATTCATAGGCGACGAGCGTGACCGATTTCCGAGTGGATGGCAGGAAACCTCGTCAGACTTAGCAGGGTGTTATATATATGCATTAGTAGGGATTTTCAGGTAGGACTCTGGACCCTGACGAGTGCCGGATCTCAAAATGGCGCCCAACGTGGGGCATTGTTGAGCGTTGCGCTACGAGAAAATGGCGACATAATTGATGTCGTAAATTTGAATTCGTTTTTCCTCTGTGCAATTTGGGAATTAAAATTATTTTTGTGGAAAGTTGTGGATTTTCGTGAAAGCAAAAATTATTTTTGTTCGAAATTTTGTTACGTGCTCTCGTACGAAAAATTTTGCGACGCGTGCTTAGCGACAAAGGCAGTGTGTGAGAGAGAGAGAGTGATTTTGCAATCGCGGGCACCAATGTCGGTTGAAAATGAATTTTGCTTATTTTGAATTGAATTGTTGTGTTAATTTAAATTTAATTTTCCTTGTGGATTTATTGAGAAATGCACCGATCGCGACATTGAGTGTTGCGACCACCGGAAAATTAGTGTATACATATTATATATATTTTGTGATACCATATTGCTCAGTCGTTGGTCAGGACTGATTTTTGGACTTTTCGTGCCAGCGCCGAGGTGATTTTTCCCAGCTTCTAAATTTTCCCCCTTATTCGAATTTATTCGTGCCTTCTTTCCCCACGTGGTTATAGTACCACACATAGCGACTATCGGAAGCACCCAGTCGACACCTGCATATATTTATTTAATATTTTATTTATTGGTTTATTTTTGAAATCGTGAACGAGGGGCAGGATGTATATTTTATGTATGTTTTTACAGGCTACCCGATTTTTATTTCAGGAAGATATTAATCAAGACAATTTCGAATTAGCGACGATCGCACTGGAATTCATCCTATTTTTGTACCTTTTCTCATTTCTAGGAAGATTTTGAAAACGGTAACCGCCAGAGTAACATACTTTATATTTTCATTTATCGTTTTTTTTTTGCAATTTAGTGACGTGTTTCCCTCGTTCATGTGCAGATATTGAATTTGTTTTTTTTTTTTGCCAAAAGTGCCAAATTCAATAGAGTGTGACTGGGGTGACTGGTATTACCAACCCCGTTTCTCCCTTTGTCCAGCGACCCAGACCTTGGCCTTATTTAATTCTCCAGACTGTGGTGTGGAGCGATTTCCCCAGATTAAAATTTATTTGACCAGCGACTGTCCCCTGTTCTGTGATCCCCAGAGACGTGTATTTTCGGAGAGTTGCCAGTGCCCTGTTTGATGTGCCAGGGAACTGATAACTGGCTTTGATTATTAGATTACCCAGATTCCCCGTCTGCCAGCTGCAATAATTATTTCTGCTCTTTTAAAAACATTTTATTCGCATTGTTTCGGGATTTTCTTTTTTTTATATTTTTTGTCCCTCAATCGACGTTCGCGGAGAATCGTTGCAAGATTGCATAGCGACGAAGGATTAGTATTTCAAGAGGAAACCCAAGACTTCAGATTATTAGAGGATAGCGACAGTACAATATAGAGCGACATAGACATTGAATCAAGAATAATGAATCCAGCAGATAGGAAGTTATTGAAGGGGATCCTGGAAGCTTCACCATCAGCGATGCGATTGAGCGCATCCATCAAGATGCTGAACCCAAAAACACTGATGGACGATCTGGATGGACAGGGACTTAGTTTCGACGGGGATTTACCAACTCTGAGGTTAAGACTGCTCCGAGCGAGCATTTTAGCGGCTGAATCGGACCTGCCAGTCCCCTGGTACCCCGAGTTGGAC
The DNA here is from genome assembly GCA_900490025.1 of Megastigmus dorsalis. Taxonomy (NCBI): domain Eukaryota; kingdom Metazoa; phylum Arthropoda; class Insecta; order Hymenoptera; family Megastigmidae; genus Megastigmus; species Megastigmus dorsalis. The sequence continues at coordinate 16,968 of UELU01101841.1, read as the reverse complement.
GAACGAGGAGATCGGCCACCAGCGACGACGACAGCTCTCCGGATGAGCGCCTCGGACGAGGAAGTCCTCCCTTGGAGGGAAGAAGAGCCGTCCGTAGCACCAGCTAAAAAGAGGGGACGCAAACCCAAGGAAACGGGGAAGAAAGCGACAGCAGCCTCCGATAATCCGAAGTGACAGACACGGTCTAGGACCAAGGCCACCGCGCCACCGAACACCTCCGACGATCAGATATCCGGACCGGATTATAGTTCAGAACCTTCCTTAAGTACCAGCCGAGATGTGACGCCGGACCCCACTACGAGGGCATTAGCGACAGGTCGCGTCAGTAGGACGGCCATGCGGTTCGTCACGGCGAAAAACGGAATCGCCGGCGAACTGCCGAACAACCGACTAATGACCATACAGCGCTCGACTCAGGTGACTTTTGCGCCGGAATTGTGCGTCACCTTGTCCCAGCGATCCGCCGTGTGGAGTGTGGGAGCCGTGCACCGACCAATAGAACAGTCGGCTCCACGGTCCCCGCCGCACGTATCGCCAGATTCAAGTGGAATCTACCAAGCAACTCCGAGGAGTCATCGTAGCGACGCACAACCTTCGACCAGCCAGCGACGATAGTCAGAGGAAGTAGAGCAGCAATACCAGCCGGTTCTGAGTTCTGAAGAGGAGTCGGATGCGGAGGAAAATTTGGAAGACGATGATAGAAGGGCGACCGGGGCGGGAAATGCTGAAGCACGAGCTTGTGCAGAGGGGAGGTACGAGAAGATTATACAGTCATTATCGGCGCCGCAACCAGTTCATTTCACCGCGCAGAAGGGCTCGAGACGACCGGTTCAGCAAGTCCGAGAGAGAGAAGAGAGGCCACCGGCCGAACCCCCGATCAGCGACACAGGAAAGAGCGATAGGAAGGAGACCCGAACACGGCTCAGAGATGATCCAAAATTGAAAGTACACCGGATTGCAGCCATAAGGGGGCACTCTCACGCCGATCAGGAGGGAGTCGAGAGAAGGAAAAAGTCAACGCATAGCATGAGCTCGTCAAAGTCCCACCAGCGACGGGAGAAGCCACAAAGGGGCACCAACGCAGAGAATTCGGACGAGACGGACCGTGTCCAAGAGGATAGCGATAGCGACTGGAGTGATAGCGACTCAAGTGACAGCGACGATGGCTCAAACAGCTCAGAGAGTTCAAGCAGCAAAAGCAGCGAAGATGAGCCAGCTCAGCTGCGCCGCAGCGATCACCACAGACGGTCGCGCCGCCCGAGTCCGACAGGAAGGAACGTTCGCTGTATGAAGACTCTGCAGAGTTGGAACCTAAAGTTTAATGGAGAAGATCGTGGAGCGCCCGAGGAATTTCTCGCGAACTTAGAAGACTGTCGAAGCAGCGCATCCTTCTCCGATAAGGAGCTGCTAGGAGCACTGCCGTGCGTGTTCACCAAGAAGGCCAGCATGTGGTATCGTGGTATTAGAGACGAGGTGACGACGTGGAAAGCTTTTAAGAAAGCATTCAGACACCAATTCGTAGGCGAGTGGACCAGAGACGACTTAATGGACGAATTGCGACGACGGACTCAGCCCAAGGGGGAATCAATTGCCCATTTCCTTTCCTGCCACAAATTCATCGTGGGACACTTCAAGAAGCCACCGTCCAAGAAGAAGCAAGCTAGGATCGCCTTGCAAAACCTGCTACCAGACTACAGGCGTTCAATGCGCCTTAAGACTGTGGACACCTTGGCGGCCATTGAAAAATACGGACGTCGGTACGAGAAGGAGAAGGAGTGGGATAGACGATACGCCCCCCCCCCACTCTCGGCGGACAAATTGCGACTAGTCGGAGCAGCGCCGGCTGGGCCGAATGCACCCATGAGAATCGCGGCTGTGGAAGAAAATCCCGCAGCGACGGGGGACAGCGACACTGGCGACCTCGGGGGGAAAGATGGACCAAGGGAGAAGAAGACTAAGAAGAAGAAAACGAAGCCAATCCGGCCACCGGACGTAGCTGCCCTTTCTGAGCCGCCGAGGGCACAGGCACCGATACCAGCGACAGTGACGACGCCGGAACACCCTGTAAGGCCGACACCAGAGGCTCAGGGGAGCAGTAACGCAGCGACGAACGGAAGCCCGCCCCGTAACATGAGGTGGCAACGCCCTTCGGGGAATTTCTTTGGCAGATATGGCAATTCCAACTGGAATCGACCGTCGGGTGGACAGTACGTGGGAGCCTGCTTCACCTGCGGACTGGTGGGACATCGAGCCAGCGACTGTCCGAATCGAGTGTGCTACAGGTGTCGGCAGACAGGACGAGCGACAACGGTATCCCCGCAAGCTTATGGACGGAGAAGAGTGATGATTTCGACAGTCAGTCTGCACATGCAGAGCCAGTGGAGAGGGAACCCCGCCTACATCAACTGGACGAACGAAATCAAGCGGAAGACTTAGCGACAGAGGCCAAGCAAATTCCGTGTGTAGAGGAAAAGAACCCCACGGAAGAGCGTGGGCAAGATGAGAAGAGTGACCATGAAGCCACCAGGGACCGGGATGAACCTGTTTACCCTGACGGCGAACGAACGGATGTGAAGAATTTAAGTGACACTGAGGACTCTGACTAAGAGGCGATTGTTAAGCAAGGGAAAGAACTTTTGCGACGACATGGAGCCGCCCCTGGAGGGGGGAGAGACGATGCCAGTTCTCACGACACCCTCCCGGAGGTAGAAGCCTTCTCGAGAGCGAGAATTGAAGAGGCCCGGCAAAAGGCCGCAGTGAGGGAATTCGGGTCAAGACTCCAGAGTAGGGAAGAATGGCCCGAGATCCAGCAGAAATTGTGAGAAGAGACAGACTATGCGCGACTAGGATGGGTGAAGAGAGCGGTAGAAATCTTGGACGGGCCGGACGAAGTGGTTGGTTGACTTCGCGCCGCAAGATGAGAGCCCGGAAGGACAACACCCCAATCCGACGACAGTCCCAGAAAATCACATTCAGGGAAGCCCGGAACCTAGCGACGCAAGCACACGTGAAGAGGATAATGTGGCAGGAGCGACAATGGAAAACAGATATTTCTTTGCGGTAAACCTTGGAGGGCACCAATGCAAAGCGCTGTTTGATCCAGGATCAATGATCAGTTTTATCGGACCTACGATAGCTAGCCATTTCCAGGACAGACTAAAAACCAGCCACTCATGCATAAAGACGGTGACAAAGGGAATCAGCAAAACAGTGGGCGAATTAGACGTACTCATGGACATCTCCGGCCGGACGGACAAACTCCTGATCAAAGTTTTGCCAGTAACCGACTACGAGATGGTGCTAGGAGCAGATTTCGCCCACAAATGGGGTATCGAGACGAGATGGGGAGAGGGAGCCTGGCGGATACCAGAGGGGGATTGGATATCATTTAGAAACAGCGACAAAGGTATTGGGACGATGATTCATGCTGAGTGTGCAGAAATATCCTAGTTGAACAACGATGAAAGAGACAAATTGGATGATCTCCTGCGAGAACATGTGCCGAAAACCCCAGCGACGATCGGACGAACTTGGCTGACCGAACACCATATAGATGTTAGAGGAGCGACTCCAATAAAGCATCGACCAAGGCGTATGTCACCGAAAATGCTCGAAGTGGCGCAATAAGAGGTAATGGACATGGCAGAGAAGATTATCGAGAGATCAGCCAGCGAATGGAGTAGCGCCCCGGTGATCGTGAGGAAATCAGACGGGACACCGAGAGTTTGTATCGACTACAGAGATCTGAACAAGGTGACAGTGAAGGATGCGTACCCCATTCCAACCATGGATCCTCGACAAGTTACGAAAAGCCAAGTATCTATCTAAAATCGACCTGAAGATGGCGTACCATCAAGTGCCCCTGGAAGAAAACAGCAAACAATATACAGCATTTGCCATTCCAGGTTCCGGCCTGTGGCAATTCGTACGGATGCCATTCGGATTGACCAACGCGCCCATGACTTTCCAGCGACTAATCGACGCCTTGTTTGGACCAGAATACGAACCACAAATTTTTGGATACCTGGATGACATAATCATAGCGACCGACGACTTCGACGAACATCTGAAATGGCTGAAAATAGTGCTAATAAAGCTAGAAGAGGCAGGGCTGTCTGTCAATCCGAAGAAATGTGAGTTCGGGTGTTCCAGAGTACAGTATCTGGGATTTCTGTTAGACTGCGACGGACTACGACCTAACCCTGAAAAGGTAGCGCCAGTCACGGACTACCCGGAACCACGTTCAGTAAAGCAATTGAGACGTTTCCTTGGGATGGTAGGATGGTATTCAAGATTCATCGACAAGGATTCGGAGATGAAAATACCACTCCTCAAGTTGTTGCGACGGGGGCAAGAATGGATCTGGGGGGAGGAGCAGCAGGAGGCCTTCGACCACCTGAAGAAGGCACTGACCACAGCACCCGTTCTCGCCTGCCCGGATTTTTCTCGCCCGTTTACGGTGCAGTGCGACGCAAGCGATTTCGCCATAGGGGCAGTGTTGACGCAGGAACTGGAGGATGGAGAACACCCGATAGTTTACGTCAGCCGAGTGCTGCAACCGGCAGAGCGTAATTATACGACGACAGAGAAAGAATGCCTGGCTCTCCTTTGGTCGATACAGAAATTGCGACCATATCTAGAGGGCTACCCATTCAAAGCCATCACGGACCATAGCGCAGTGAGGTGGCTGAAAAATTTAAAAGATCCGACCGGAAGATTGGCCAGGTGGGCACTACAAATGCAACAATGGGACTTCGAAATAATCCACCGGAAGGGAGCCATGAACGATGTGCCAGATGCGCTGTCTAGGATGTACGATACGGATGAAGTAGCCCTATTAGCGACAGCGACAGACCCTTGGTACGAGAAGATGGCCCAACAAGTGACAGAATACCCAAAGAAATATCAGAATTGGCGGGTCGAGAACGGAGTGATTTATAGGTATAGGAGAGATCCACTACTTGACCCCATCTCAAACAACGAGGAAGGATGAAAGATGGTAGTCCCGGCCGAACAGCGACAGAGGTTAATACGCGACGCGCATATAGAAGCGTCATCGGGACACTTCGGCGTAGAGAAGATGTACGACAGAGTAGCCCGGGAGTACTACTGGCAAGGGGCGTGGCACGACGTGAATACGTATGTGCGAGAGTGCGACGACTGTCAAAGATACAAGGTATTACAGACTGGACCGCAAGGACTAATGGGACGAAGGAACATAGAGCGACCATGGGCAGTAGTGGCGGCAGATATGATGGAGTTTCCACCCAGCAAGTCACAGATGAAATACCTACTCGTCTTCCAGGACCTGTTCACGAGATGGATAGAAGTGCGACCTCTGCGTTCAGCCGACGGTAAGGCGGTAGCAAGGGCGTTGGAAGAATTAATTTTATTTAGATGGGAGACCCCAGATTATTTCTTGACAGACACTGGTAAGGAATTCGACAACAAGTACCTAAAAGCGACACTGGACGAGTACGGAGTGACTCACGTGACGACACCACCGTACCACCCCCAAGCCAATCCGGTAGAGCGGACAAACCGGATTTTGAAGACCATGATTGCCATATTCGTGAAGGAAGACCATCGGAGTTGGGACCAGCACCTTCACGAATTCCGACACGCAATAAACACAGTGACGCAAGCAACGACCAAAGTCTCCCCGGCATTCCTGAATTTTGGTAGACATCCTAGACCAGTGAAGAGCTTGAGGAGAGAACTGGAACCAAAGGATGTGATTCAGCGGATAAAGCCGGAGGAGTGGGTAGACCGTGTGAAGCGCCTGGACGCACTACGGGATATAGTGTTAAAACACGTCGAACAAGCAGGGAACCGACAAGAGAAGTATTACAACAAGGGGAAAAAGGATATACGCTTTGAAATAGGGGACATGGTAATGCGACGACTGCACGTGCTCTCGAACGCAGCGCAACGATTCTCCGCGAAACTCGCGCCGAAATATGACGGGCCGTTTAAGATCATAAAAATTAAATCCCCCACGGTATATGTCCTGGAAATGGATTCGAATAAGCGCAACGCGAAAGTGCACGTCTCTGAGTTGAAGCCCTTCCACCCACCCCAAGCGACTTAGTGACTTATTTATTTCCATGTTTTTTTTTCTTTTTGTTGTTTACCCATAGATCAGGAAGATGAACCGTTTCCAAGCAACGAGAGGGAGAGGAGTAAGGCCAGGACGTAGGGGACCGACCGCGGCCCACGTGCCGGAACCGGAGGTGCACATCCCCGGGGAGTCGGAGCCCCGGGTGACGGCGCGACCAAAGGAGGCCGTGGAGCCGGTGGCGGCAACCCCCACGTCTAGCAGCAGCAGCGACGAACCATTGGATCCGCTGGACTGGGCGGAGGAATCAGAGAGATGGAGCGGCAAGAGAGATACCGGGAGGAATGGCAGAGGGAACTAAGGGAGGCGAGAGAGAAAAAGCAGCGGGAGGCAGAGGAGGCGGAGAGAGAGGAAAAGCGACAGGAACAAATGGAGGGGCAAAAGGTAGAGGAAGAGGGAACAAAGGCAGAAGAGGTAACCGCAATGGACACCGGGGACAAGGAAGAAGAGGAGGAGATCGCCCAGGCACGGGCAGAGGCGTTGGCTTCCATGAAGGGAGCCATCCCCAAGCGGAGCGTCGCGACCAGGACAGCGACACATGGGCCGGAGCTCACGAAGCTGTTGGAGGCGATCACCACCGGACCGGCGACGAGGATCCTCACAGCGACGGAGGCGGAAGACCCCAGCCGCAAACCAGCGACGGAAGACCACGAGCCACTCCTCGAACCAGCGACAGTGGCCTCCCCACCGAGACAGCCGAGGACAACGCGAGCGACACCGGAGAGACAACGGGAGGTCGCGCGTATGGCAAAGATGGTGCCGATCCAGACAGCGACGACCGGGCCCGTGGCTTGGGACTTCGGGATGGAGGAAGAAGAATGGGAGCGCGAGCAAGGGCACCCCCAGCGACCGGAGCCATCACACGAGACGAGGCACGAGTGGGCGCCTATCGACGCCCCGTACCCGAGCTTAAGGCCCAGCGACGGAGCCCGGAGGAGGGCGTACAACCCTCGTCGGCACCTGGAAATAGACGATCCCTCACCCCCGCTGGCCTTGGTCAGGACGGAGCCAGTGGAGCACCTAGACCTCGACCTGCCGGTCCGGACAACGGGAGTTATGTTCGGGGACCTGAGGCCGATCCCAACCGACGCCGCATTCGACCCCCCGCCCCGGGCTTGCCTAAATTGCTGGCGATCAGGCCACAACAAGGGCGCGTGCCCCCGTCCAGTGACGCACACATATTGTGCCAATTGCGGGCGCCGAGGGGTGGATCTGGCGTCCTGCCCCAGATGCAACGAGGCGTATACGCACTGGGTCCGCATCCGATTCAATCGCGAACCACGATCGACGCTGCCACGGGAACACCCCCGTGCCCTCTACCGACCAATGGAGGAAGAAGAGGTGTTCGAGGTGGCACGGCTCCGGTCCATCCAGATCCGGGACGCCGAATTAGAGGCAGCGGCCGCCAGAGAGCCCAGATACCAGCCACAGCGCGATCGCACACCACCACCGATCTATGATGAGGCCATGTCCACGTCACCCTCTCCAGGAAGCGCCGCGACAGTAACACCACCGCCACTCATGGCCCTACAGATCCCCTCTATCATACCAGCGACACCACTGCGACGACCCCGGATACCTCCTGGACTGCACGTTGAGCATCAGGGCCCCACCCATGGGGAACTGCAAGCAGCAGCCGGTCGGCCAGCGATGATGGCCCCGACGATAGCGATGCACGAGTGTCCAGCCCTGAGTAGACCGCACACGGTGGCATGCCGGGCCAGGAGAGCGGCTCTAGCAGCGACACATGGGCCCCAGCACACGCGGGCGTGACAGCCGCGGCTATCCACGCGCTGATGGAACCGGAACCGGCATCCGCAGGGGACATTTCCGCCCTCCTTGGCGCCTCATCACAACTGGGACCGACCCCAGGAGCATTCCCGTATCCGCCACCGCTGGCGCAGGTTCGCCTTCCCGCCACCTCCAACGCCAACCACCTTGCCCGAGAATAATTGAGCGCTGACATTGGCGTCCCCGGCGCAGCCAACTCCGCCTGGACAGCCACCACAACCAGCCCAGCTCACGCCAGCCCAGCCACCGACAACCACCGCCGACCTGGACACCACGACTGATCGGCTCAGAGAAACGCATCGTCTCCTGGAAAGGCTGGAGAGAATGTTAATCGAGACGCAGGACAGCATCCTGCGCTCGATCTTTGGCAGGCGAGCACAGTAAGTGTTAACCCCCCCTCCCCCCCTACCAGCGACTAGTGACACTGAGAACCACCGGGACCCAGCGACAATAGCGACACCAGCATCAACCCTCGATGAAGGAAGGCACGAATGTAGGCCATCACAAGTAAGTGGAATCCCGGAGAGGATTCCCTCGGGTTTTTATTTGTTTTTTTTTTTTATCTTCTTGGTGTTAGTCCAACTTCCCGGTAAATGGTATCCCTATTCCCGTCTCTGGCGACGAAGAGATCTTTCCCAAACCCAGTAGTTAGTGGGGGAGCAACCCTCAAGTTACTCTCCGATCATCAGAGATCAATGATCTTTGTTCCCTAAAGGTGACCAACGGGTTTGTCCCAGATTGAGCGATGTGGTGATGGATTTTTATTATATAGCGACAGCGACGTGATAGCGGCGAAGCGAAAGGTTGCTCGACGGCGGCTTGCGACAGGAGACGAGTTAGACGAAGCGACAGAGTAGGAGTAGATTAGGGTAAACTTCGGCCCACTCGGGAGTGGTCCGGTTTAGGAGGGGGGAGTTTGTGACACGGGTTTCGTGTCCCAAGGTTAGGGAAAGGGATCCTCGGCCACCAGAGTCCAGGGTCCCTCCTGAAACACCGGAGTCACTCGTTAGGATTAATAAAATCAAATAAATAAAAACAAAGATAGTAGGATAGGGAAAGTGAGGTTAGGAGGACGGAATGCAAGGGAGAAAGAGAGACAGCAGCAAAACAAAGTCATGTGCAGTGTGAGTGGATGCAGCGATGCACCCACCCACACTACACTGCTGCAGATAGGATTAGGGATAGGAAATGAAGAAGTCGATACGGTTTACTTGACAGCGAGTCCTCGCGAGCAACCTGCAGCGTCGTCAATGAAAAGCTGCATGAACACCTGCTAATCCCGACCGAACTACTTCTTTGAGGGCCCTCCTGCAGCGACACACGTACAGCGCACGCACACGGACGCCCGATGCACCGCGATCCGTGCAAATACGCACGCCGGCCCAGGAAGGAGGCTAGGAGGCGAGGCCTTCCCGACGACCAGCGACGAGAACACGGTGGGATGCCGCCCCGGCACGTACTTTTGCCGCGACGAGGAGACGAAGCCATGAGGCGGAACACACACACACACGACACTGGTGCCGACACCGGGCGCAAGAGGCGCCGAACCTCGACGACGACGATGACGAGGGTGTCGCCACCCACTCGCACTTAACCCAGTGACGGACGACCTGGGAAACACACACGAGACATCGACACCGGCTACGAGGCGACACAGCAGCGACGAAAAGCGACAGCGACAGAAAAACGCGACGATAACAAGCTGGCAATGCCGCCAGTAGAGTGAGAGAGACAGACGAACGGTGCGAATAAGGAATCGCCGATAGCGCTTAGGGAGCGCCCACACTGCCGCGCACACGAAACCCCGAGTACCCAAGAGGACCGTGCGCATACTCCAGAGGGTTGGGCTTTCGGGGATATTATCGGAAAATTGAATATATTATAATTGCGCGATGGACACTCTGGGCGTCACACACTATTAATCGACGTATCTGCGACAGGACGAGATAAAGTAGGTTAAGAAGAAACGAATATGTAAATGTCAATTACAAGTCTGTTTTGGTATTACTTCCAATTTCTAGCTAATGAGACTCACGTTGCAAACAATTGACATATTTTTCCTTTCTAAAAAAAAACGAGAGCAAATTTTGAAAACTTATCTTTTAATGAATACCATGACTACTTGTAACGGACATAACTAATAGACAGTAAGAGCGATTTTAATTTAGGAGCACGCATATGTTACTAAAACGGTGAAGGGATTTCTTTAAAGATTATCCATAGCACAAGAGGAAACGGAGAAAAGTGAAAACAATTTGGAATGGTGATTGCAGCCTTTAACAGAAAACTCCTTTACCTCTGCCCTACGAAACAAGTGTTGTCAATAAAATTAGTCATTCTAACCAATACATGTAAGCAATTGGTGTAAAAACCATTCAACTACGAATATATTATAATTAAACGTAAATATAGGTACCTAGACATATATCATTATTAGCGGGAGAAAACGCCTACATGTCCACCACTCCGCATACCCTCCCTGATCCTTGCCCCCTAAAAGCGACTAGGCCAACCCCCAAAGACGGGAAGATGGAAAAGCATATCAATATGCGGGCAAATTAACGAGCTGGATGATTTGGGGAGCATCGGCACTCTTTCACCAGACAAGCAACACCGCACACTCGTCGTTTTTACTCGTATCAACAACCTCGCACACTATGGACGTGCGAACTCTGCTAGTAATCAGCCTCCTATCGATCATCGAGATCTACAACGAGCAAGCGGCTCTACCCAGGAGCCGGCGGAGGCATGCTCACAGAGCGAGCAAGGGGAATTGGCGAAGCCGGATACACAAGGCAATATCGCTCCAGAGGTATCAACGCATCGAGGTGGAGGATGAGGACCCGTATCTCAGCCACGTCATGTTGATTCTACATGACCTCAGCGACACGCAGATCGCTGCAGTACTCCAAGCACACCAACAAGTGTGGCAGGAAAACGAGGCGAGGCAGATGTCGGACCTCGAAAGCTACAACGGACTGTCAAGCGACGACTGCTATCGGGAGCAGCGATCACGCGAAGAAGCGGAAGCGGACCCGAGTACAAGGATGTACGTCGACCGTCTCGAGTTCGCCCTCGGAGGACCCGGATTCGCAGAAGAAAAATTTCTAGGGCAGTGTGCGTCCTGCCGACGTCCGCTACCAGTATGGAGGAACTGCTGGGTCTGCATTGAGCGCCTGTTGGACGGCGAGCCGGACATTTTCGTCCAGTCTCTCGAGTGCGAGCGCGAGGACCACCGAGCCCAATTGCAAGGGCCGTGCAGGTGTGCGCTCTGCGGGGAAGATCGTGCCTACGTAATGGTGGTACGAAACGAATGGAACGACGACAACATGGAAGAGGAAAAACAGCAGCAGAGCCAAGAGCAAGACGGACTTGACCCGTGGCACAACGATCCCGGCTACAGAGGACCAAATGCCCCATGGCACCATGATTTTTACCGCGAAGATGATGCGCCGTGGGACCCCGAACGAGCGGACGACCCAACGCAAGGAGAGGGGTCGTGATCTCCTCCTCTTCAATAAAAAAAAAATGATGAAAACGATGAATGGCAATGAATGCCTTTTTCTTTTGCAGCTTTCCCTTCTTCCTTTTTTCCTCCTCCTTAGACATAAGCAATTACATATAGTATAAGACATATGAATGTAAGTAATTATATATACATATATAAAAAAAAATATTATAAAAATATAATATTAATAATAATAATAAAAAATATATACTAATAATAATAAAAAAAAACATAATAAATACAAATATATATATATAAAACATATATATAGAAACAAAAAAAAACAACAACAACAAAAGAAAGAAACAAACAAAAACATTCAAATAGCACGACATCCACTTCAGCACCCTGTGCTGAAACTCGTCAAGAGGGGAGTTGTCGCGTCTTGCGGAACTAACCGAAAGACGCAACGCCGCATCTCAACTGACGTACCAACAGCTCACGAGGAAGGTCACTGCCGTACCAACTGCCATACACCTTACCTCATCTCAGGGTAACTCCCTAAACTACTTCCAGTTACCTACAAGCATCAGCGGACTCACGATGGGCATACTTCCGTGATTCGCCGGCGCAAGCAACCAGTATAAAAAATATATACGGCTAGCTACGAATTTACGCAGTTCAAGTACAGGGGAAATGCGCCACCACCGGATGTCATTTGCATTTTCACCCAAGAATGATAACCGTATATGGTAGTAACGTTAGGAAGACTAACCAATCAGGCAAGATCCTAATGCACCTTTGTGCCTTCATATACCCGGACTCCGCATCTAACATTCACCCTCCTCTTTTCCAGAAATTCCAAAACTATGATTCTTCCCTCATTGTGTCCGATCTAGAGGCCTATAAAAGGAGAGACGCAACTATGATCGCTCTCTTATCTGTTCTGTTTTTTTGGAAATAACACACAGTCTCCGCGACACTCATTATAAGAATTGCAGTTAGATTTTTTATATTTTACTTCACTTGTATCGAGCGTGCAACGTTAAAATTGATTCTTGTAACAAATTATTGTAATCGGGTTTTAAGAAGTAATAAAGTAGTAATTGTAGTTTACAATTATAATTACCGAGTAATTTATTAACAAACGTTCAACCTTTTCCCGATTATCTGTTTATATTACTAAAACGCACGCGCACCTCGCTCTCCGCACGCCACACCCATTCAGCAGAAGGAGGACCTACAGCAGCATTGGAAAGACGCCTCGCGATATCACATTCACTCAGATCCCTGCGATTAAATCAAAGTAAGCTAAGCGCCCCGCGCACTACCATTTTAAATTGACCTCTTGGTATATCTACGCCCATTGCATTATTGCCGCCCATCCGTGCGCTCGACGCAAACTCGGGAAACTCTTATATTCAAGTCAATGTTCCGTCACTGACGAGCCCATATAATTCTGTGCAACTCAAGTCTATAATTCTTCTTCGTTACGCTCCCTAGACGAAACAACTTTCTTCCCCTAATAGACTATATTTTGTACATACGATTTTTCCAAAGCTTGTTCTACTCGCTATTTACATGCCAAAGATCAATTTCCATCAATAAAAAACGCATTATTGTTATACGTAACGAATTGAGAAAATTATATAACCGAATAATTTGATTCGTTCGACTCTCATTCCATCATAGACTGTTTTTCTCACATACAATTTTTACGGAACTTGGTGTAGTCGTTACTAACTTGCCGAATATTAATCTCCATCAATAAAAAACGCATTATTGTTATACACAACGAAATGAGAAAATTGTATAACTGAATAATTTGATTCTTTCGACTCTCATCCCATAATAGACTGTTTTTCTCGCATACGATTTTTCCAAAGATCAATTTTTATCAATAAAAGACGCCGTATTGTTTTACGCGACGAATTGAGAAAATTAAATATCTGAAAATTTCGATTTTTTCTTCTAATCCCCTAATAGACTATTTTATCCCACATACGCTTTTTGGGAAACTTGTTCTACTAGTTATTAACATGCCGAAAATCAATTTCCATCATAAGAAACGCACTATTGTTATACGCAACGAATTGAGAAAATTTAATATCTGAATATTTCGTTTTTTTCAACTTTCTTCCAATAATAGACTCCTTTTCTCACATACGATTTCTCCGAACCGTGTTGCACTTGCTACTTACATGCCAAAGATCAATTTCCATTAATAAAAAACGCACCATTGTTATACGCGACGAATCGAGAAAATTAAATATCTGAATAATTTGATTCTTTCGACTCTCATCACATCATAGACTGTTTTTGCCACAAAGATTTTCCCGTAACTTGTTTTTCTTGTTAGTAACTTGCCGAATATCAATTTCCATCAATAAAAAATGCATTATTGTTATACGCAATGAATTCAGAAAATTAAATATGTGAAATATTTGATTCTCTCGACTCTCACCCCCTGATAGGCTATTTTATCCCACATACGCCTTTTCCGTAACTTGTTGTTCTCGTTACTAACTTGCCGAATATCAATTCCCATCAATAAAAAATGCATTACAGTTATACGCAACGAATTGAGAAAATTAAATATGTGAAAAATTTGATTCTTTCGACTCTCACCCCCTGATAGGCTATTTTATCCCACATACGCTTTTTCCGAAAATTGTTGTAATCGTTACATGCCAAAGATCAATTCCCATCAATAAAAAACGCATTATAGTTATATGCAACGAATTGAGTAAATTACATAACTGAAAATATTGATTTTTTCGACTTTCTTCCCCTAATAGACTCTTTTCCTCACATACGATTTTTCCGAACCTTGTTGCACTCGTTACTAATATGCCAAAGATCAATTTTTATCAATAAAAAACAACGTATTGTTATACGCAACTATTTGAGAAAATTAAATATCTGAAAATTTCGATTTTTTTACTCTCATCCCCTCATAGACTATTTTTCTCACATACGATTTTTCCGAACCTTTTTGCACTTGTTACTTACATGCCAAAGATCAATTTCCCTTAATAAAAACGCACAATTGTTAAAAGCAACGGATTGAGAAGATTAAATATCTGAAAATTTCGATTTTTTGACTCTCATCCCCTCATAGAATATTTTTCGCACCGACGATTTTTACAAAACTTGTTATACTCGTTACTTACATGCCAAAGATCAATATCCATCTATAAAAAACGCATTATTATAGCACGCATAAAATTGAGACAATTAAATAACTGAATATTTCGAATTTTTCGACTCTCATCCCCTCATAGAATATTTTTCTCGCATACGATTTTTCCGAACCTTGTTGCACTCGTTTCTTACATGCCAAAGATAAATGTTTATCAATAAAAAACGCCGTATTATTGTACGCAACTAATTGAGAAAATTAAATATCTGAAAATTTCGATCTTTTGACTCTCATCCCCTCATAGAATATTTTTCGCACAGACGATTTTTACAAAAATTGTTATACTCGTTACTTACATGCCAAAGATCAATATCCATCTATAAAACACGCATTATTATAGCACGCATAAAATTGAGACAGTTAAATATCTGAACATTTCGATTTTTTCGACTCTCATCCCCTAATCGACTATATTTGGCAAATACGATTTATCCGGAACTCGTTGTAGTCGTTACTAACTTGCCGAATATCAATTTCCACAAACAAAAAAAATGCATTATTGTTAGACGCATAAAGTTGAGAAATTTATATAACTGAATAATTTGATTATTTCGACTTTCATTCCATCATAGACCGTTTTTCTCACATACGATTTTTCCGTAACTTGTTGTTTTCGTTAGTAACTTGCCGAATATCTATTTCCATCAATAAAAAATGCATTATTGTTATACGCAATGAATTGAGAAAATTAAATATGTGAAATATTTGATTCTCTCGACTCTCACCCCCTGATAGGCTATTTTATCCCACATACGCCTTTTCCGTAACTTGTTGTTCTCGTTACTAACTTGCCGAATATCAATTCCCATCAATAAAAAAACGCATTATTGTGATATGCAACGAATTGAGTAAATTACATATCTGAAAATATCGATTTTTTCGACTTTCTTCCCCTAATAGACTCTTTTCCTCACATACGATTTTTCCGAACCTTGTTCCACTCGTTACTAATATGCCAAAGATTAATTTCCAGCTATAAAAAACGCATTATTATAGCACGTATAAAATTGAGACAATTAAATAACTGAACATTCCGATTTTTTCGACTCTCATCCCCTCATAGACTATATTTTGCACATACGATTTTTCCGAAGGTTGTTCTACACGCTATTTATATGCCAAAGATCAATTTCCATCTATAAAAAACGCACTATTGTTATACGCAACGAATTGAGAAGTTAAATATCTGAAAATGTCGATTTTTTCGACTCTCATCCCCTAATAGACAATATTTTGCGCATACGATTTTTCCAAAACTTGTTTTGCTCGGTACTAACATGCCAAAGATAAATTTCCATCTATAAAACACGCATTATTATAGCACGCATAAAATTGAGACAGTTCAATATCTGAACATTTCGATTTTTTCGATACTCATCCCCTAATAGACTATATTTTGCACTTACGATTTTTGAAAACTTGTTGTACTAGTTACTAACATGCCAAAGATCAATTTCCATCTATAAAAAACGCACTATTGTTATACGCAACGATTTGAGAAGTTAAATATCTGAACATTTCGATTTTTTCGACTCTCATCCCCTAATAGACTATATTTGGCAAATACGAATTTTCGAAGCTTGTTGTAATCGTTATTTACATGCCAAAGATCAATTTCCATTTATAAAAAGCGCATTATTATAGCACGCATAAAATTGAGACAATTAAATAACTGAACATTTCGATTGTTTTAACTCTCATCCCCTCATAGAATAGGTTTCGCACCGACGATTTTTTTAGAAAGATCAATTTCCATCTATCAAAAACGCACTATTCTTATACGCAACGAATTGAGAAATTAAATATCTGAAAATGTCGTTTTTTCGACTCTCATCCCCTAATAGACTATATTTTGCACATACGGTTTTTCCAATACTTGTTGTACTCGGTACTAACATGCCAAAGATTAATTTCCATCTATAAAACACGCACTATAATAGCACGCATAAAATTGAGACAGTTAAATATCTGAACATTTCGATTTTTTCGACTCTCATCCCCTAATAGACTATATTTGGCAAATACGATATTTCCGAAGGTTTTTCTACACGCTATTTACATGCCAAAGATCAATTTCCATTAATAAAAAGCTCACTATTGTTATATGCAACGAATTGAGAAAATTAAATAACTGAATAATTCGATTCTTTCGTCTCTCATCTCCTACTAGACTGTATTCGCTCATACGATATTTCCGAAACTTGTTCTACACGCTATACAAGCCAAAGATAAATTGCCATTAATAAAAGACACACTATGGTTATTTGCCACGAATTGAGAAAATCAAATAACTGAATAATTCGATTCTTTCGTCTCACATCTCCTATTAGACTATATTCGCACCTACGATTATTCTAAACTGGTTGTAATCGTTACTTTCATGCCAAAGATCAATTTCCATCAATAAAA
>UELU01101837.1:0-22604 GCA_900490025.1 Megastigmus dorsalis | reverse complement strand
TTTTGAGCTGCTTCTCAGTTCTTATAATCTGTAGGCCATTATTCTTGGCACTCATTGAATATTGTTCAGTAATATTCTTCCATGCGTCATTTTTTTGTGCTACACTTGCATTATCTGTCTTTGAATTCGCTATAATATCCTTGTAGTCATCAATAATGGTAAACAATAAAATTCTTTCAGTTTCTGTCATATTTGGAGTCCTTCTCTTTCTGCTTCTCTCTTGACTCTCATCGTCCTTCATTAAAAAAATAAATAATAAAACAATTTAAACAAAAACAGAAATAAATCTTGCATTATATTTATATAAATTTTTTGTACGAATTTCCAAAATAAGAAACTGTTTTTAAGCATTTTATCATAAATATACTACTTAATTCTTACCGTGAGATACTCTTCAGAACTCATCTTCAAAACGGATGTTACAGGTTATTCTGCTCTGACATCTGCGTAGTCATGAACTATGCAGAAGTCGAGAGATAAGCGCCCCGATTTGAGTGATAATTAAGTTATTAAGTTGAGTTGAGATTTAAGTTGATTCTCGACTATAAATTCCAGCCTAAATTTTCATTCTGTATTAATCTGAATTTTTTATGCAATCTAGTCCCAATAGAAAGTCATATTTAAAATTTTCACTATTAATTACGAACACGTTTATGTAGTCTTCTACATTCAGTATTTTTGCTTTCATTTTGATCAACCCATTTGTTGGAAATACACCATTAATTGTTCTAAAATTTGTCTTTTGTATTTCTTCTTTTTTACATTTTAAACGTATTAATTTTGAATTTATTAAAGAATTATTTGAGCCCGGATCATAAATAGCATCTACTTCTAAAACGTCGTTTAGTTTTATTTTGAGTTCAATTAATGGTGGGACTATTAGTTTTTGGACCATCGTCACTTAATTCTACTTCCACTTCCAAATTGTTAACTGTCTTAATCTTATTACCTTTTTCTTGGTTTTTAAACCAGCATTCAGCCTCTGGGTAAAAAGGCGTTCCTTTTCCTTTATCGCTGCACAATTTACACGGCGTTTTCTCACTCTTGCCTTTTATGCTTGGTTTCTGTTTATTTGTTTCAAAATTTTTCTTCGTTAAATGCTCTAATTTTCCTACCTCATTGTGTAGGTCTTCTGTTTTTTTTTCCTGTTTATTCTGTCGGCTATGTAATTTGGCAATCCCTTGGTGATGAGATCAATCATTGTTCCGTCATCAATGGATTTTCTTATTTTTTCATGGAATAATCCAATAACGAGCCTGTCTGATATTTAAATGTCATCGCTAATCTTATTGGAGACCTTTACTAGCGAATGTGTTGTAAAAATTTTCTTTCCACTTTTCCCATTCTGATTCAATTGTCAATTTAAACAGTGTACAGCTGTATCAATCTATAGCACATTTATCCATAAATGATTTCAAAATTTCAATTTTTTTGTTCGTTTTTATTCACATTGAACCGTTTGCATTCTTTTTCAAAAGCAGTTATCCATTGATTAGCATTTGAATTTTTTTCGCTGAGCCCCATCGGCATTCTTTTGTATTGGTATTGGCCATGTGGTCCCGAAAAGCCATTTTGTGCCTATCTGCTTCTTCTATTTCGACTTGATACAATTCTTGTCTGAGATCGACAACCGTGATGTATCTTGATGCCGCTAAGTGATCTAAAATGTCGCTCTGGAATGGGAGCGGATGGCAGCCTCCGACAGGTATTTCATTTAAAAGACGAAAATCCGTGACCACGAGCCAGCGCTTATTTCCTTGCGCGTCTGGCTGTTTTGGCAGGATACATGTACTTGATGAATATTGAGACGTGGATGGCTCAATAATTCCTTGATTTAATAATTTGTCGATCTCGATCTGCATTTGCTCCTTCAAAGCGGGCGGATATCTGAAATGTTTTGCTTGTATTGGTTTACTCGATGTCGTCTCTATTTTATGTTTTATCAAGTGCGTTGCGGGCAGTGGTTCTCCTTCCAAGCCGAACTCATATGGGTTTTCTTTAATTAATTCTCGCACTTGCTCCATTTCCTCCTCGTTGCAGTCGGAAGTGTCTACTTGCTGCATGATTTTTTCCGTTCTCTCTTCTATTTCCTCGCGCTAGTCGCTCTCATTTATCTCGAACAAGCGCCCGATGAATGATTTAGATTCACCCTCTTTATTTGCTCTGCCGTCCTCACCGATGGTTTCAAAATTTTTCTTCTCTGTAGTTACGCACACAATCAGGTTCACTTGAGGGACCTAGATTTGCACCTCCTTCGCCGTTGTATTGATACATTCCGCGTAGGTTTTTCCGTCACGATTTTCTCCAATGAAATTCCCGAATAAAACGCCCTCTCCTGTATCTTCTGGCGGGACCAAGCCTACTTTTGCGTCTGTGTTTCTTACTCTAGCATAAATGATCCTGCGCATCCTGGGGGGGATTTCGAAGCGTTCTTCCCTCTCAATGGAGATTTTTACTCCGCTTCAAATTATTTCTTTCTCCTTCGTATTTATATTATTTATATTACCTTTTCATTGGTTCATAATGTTCCAGCCGACAATGCCTTCCACTTCAACGGGAAAGTTATAGGGGAATAAATGCATTATACATGCAGTGTTAAGCAGTTTTTTTTCTGCTTTGCCTGTTATAAGCGTTTCCCCCGGTGTGATGGCTCTGATCTCTATGCTCGTGTGTTTGTTCACATAGACACTTTTTTGTAGCTAGTTTTCCTTCATAAATGAAATATTTGCGCTAGTACCCATGAGGAATATAGCCCTCTTGTTCTTTAAATCTTCGCTCTCCAGCGTTGTAATCGGCGGTTTGAGGCCGACAGTCGCGTAACATATTTTGCCAAATTTCTGCTTCGGCTGCTCAGCTAATTTTACTGGCGGCCTCGCCCGCTCGGCGCCTGAGGACTGCGGGGAGCGCTCTCGGAGTTTAAATGCTTCTTTATCTTTTATATTGTCTGCGCGTGATCAACCTGTCGCATTTGGTTCGGGTTTACTGCCATGTTTCTTGGGTATCTTTTTCCAAAATTGTGATTATACCCTGTCCCTCTATTATTGTAGATATAATTTGTTTCTCTATTCCTGTCTCAATAATTCTGATTTCAAATAGCGACCGGAAATAGAAGCGGACGCCGCAGGCCAACATCATTTATATATGCGTATGTGCGTAATTCTGGGATTCTTAAAAGATTATTCACAACGGCTGGATTTTTGCGAAATGAAAGTTTAGTCAATTATATAATAAACTAAAACCCCACAACCACCGACCCCAATGATGTTCGCCTGTAGCGCCCGCTTCTGTTTCCGGTTACTATTATGGATTAAGACTCGAAAATGTTATTAAAGAAATATTGTGATATGCACCAGAATCTTCCAGAAAATGACAATCCATCTATTTTTTTCTGGGATCTCCCAGAAAGACGCATTTATCTCGGAAAGTAACAATGCATACTAAAAAAGTCCCAGAAATATCAGAACTTGACTATTTATTGTTATATAGGTCTATATATTATATATATAATATCCCTTGAATGAATAATTTGAGGACATTATATTTAGAAAAATCGAGTTTTTGATAAGTCAAAGAAATTATATCACATAACTTATAGTAATTGATATAATTGATAAGTAGATTTACGGATATTTAAAATCATAACAATAAGAATATACTCAATGAACAGACTTTAAATTTTAACTCATACAAAAAATATATATTAGATAAAATAAAATAATAGAGATTTAGAGTACAGCTAATTTATTTTCAAAAGTAAATTTGGATAATACAAAATATAAACATTATGAGGCAGCACGCGGCGTGCGTTCTCGCGAGAATAGTACGGTTACACGTAAACAGATGAACTCGCGAAGAGTCGACTATAAAAACAACGCACTGCCGCTCACGGGGTAATACAGATCGGCTGTACAACAATTACTTTTATAAATCACTTTTTTAGCAATAATCACTGTTATTTCACTTTCAAATTAAAGTTTAATTATTTTATAATTTTACTGAACGCTATTTTACTCTGTTTAAGTGAAAATAAGTCCAAATTTTACTTGGCAGCATGTGGCACCGCACGATTACTGAAATTCTTTTAAACCAATAAATAATTACAAACAATTAATTCTGGCATAGTAACTTTGTTGCTTTTAATTTATTTGAAATTATCAATGTATAAAAATATTTTTTTCCTACTACTTTTTTTCGTGTTTTCTTACTTATTTTAAATTTCCCTCTCTGGCACTGCCACCTTTGGTAAAGCTGCTTAACAAACCCCTTTTACTCATAACCTAATCTATTTTTTGCATTAAATAAATGAACGATAGCACTTTAAAAAATGATAGTCGATTAAAGCACTCTAGCTTTATTTCCTTTATTTTTAATTACACTTTTAAAAAATTACATTCTGAAAAATTGCATTATTTTTTAACCCAGTAACGACCAAGGCCCCGAATTTTCAACAAATTTTTCAAAGCTTTTTTTCAACTAAAAACAAGGTTTGAAAAAATTTGAAAAAGATCATATCCGACGTATTTTTAGCTGTCCTTTCGAATGGTGTGACTTATTTTTTTGCTAAAACACTCTTGAAAAAAAATGTGGCGTGTTTTTCACGAAAAAAAGTGAAAAAATTTAGAAATTTTCAATTGTTATATAAAAAATTGAGAAATATTAAAAATATTTTAGAATCATGAAAAAAGTTTTCCCGTAATATTTGAGCATCGATTGCACTTTTTTGCAGTATTTTGATATATTGTCATTGCATTTTCCTTATGAAAAGAATTCATAAAGTTTTTTTCATGAAAAACCCGCCATATTTTTTGCAGGAGTATTTTAACGAAAAATCGGTATCACCATTCAAAAGAACAGCTCAAAATATGTCGGATATGATTTTTTTCAAATTTTTTCAAACCTTTTTTTTTAATTGAAAGAAAGCCTTGAAAAAGATGTTGAAAATTCGGGGTCTTGGTCGTTAATGGGTTAAATTAGAAATTTGAATGATGCTTCTGCGATTTAAATGGTCAGGGAATAGGGATCGACCTTCTCTTTCTGCAAAGTACTGCGCATGCGCTGCATATGAAATTTTGTTTTTTTGATAAACCCTTTTGCACATACTCAGTACTTTGCGCATGCGCTGTATATCTTATTCGCGTTTTCTAAACCAAGAATTGATTTTTATTTTTTATTAAATGAAAGATTATCAATATATAATTTTTAACTGCGGAGTACTTTATTGGCCTCGGAGCACTTTTTTGACACTCGAATCATGTTAAAAAAGTCCTTATTTTAAGAGATATGGGCATTTAAATATTCGAATTTTACCAATTTTTTTTTGCAAAATAGTAGACGGAGCACTTTATAAAAATGATACCGATCGAGGGAGCACTTTAGGATCTGTCGATGGGTATTTTTTTTGCATATTTTTAAATCTGCAGACTGGGGTGTACTCAATGGGTGTGACGGATGACCACCAAAAAAAGTTCATAAATCAAATAGAAATAAAAATTCTTTTTTTTTTCGCATAACGTATTATCATTCACAATTTCTTATTGTATTGTGTAATATTTACAATTTTTCTAACACTTATATTTGAATTAATTATTTTTGTGGAGAAAATCCTGATGGAAAAATTACGAATCAAAATTACGTGACAAGACGTCCAAACTTGTCACGTAATAAATTCCGTATTTTTGTTACATAATTTTATGGCTATTTTATTATTTTCAATAGGGCAGCTCCTATTTATTTTTAACCATATCTTGATCCGCTAGTTTTTCCATTGGCTTGTTTCCCATATTTCTTTATGCACAATCGATTTTAAAAGTGTAAGTTAATAATATTTATGTCAGGGCGAGTTATGTACATTTATAATTTATATCCTATCGATAGTTTTGTAGTTTCTTTAAATTTGATTGACTGGAAGAAGAATTTATAGCGAACATTTGAAAAGTATGGCATGTTTTTCTATCTAATAATTTTTTTCGTTTATTCATTATATATCAGCATACTTGGTCTATGCGTGAATACAAAAAATTAAGGGCTAATATATTCCTTCATTTATGTAAATAAATTATAAGTATTCGGATTCTATTATAAAGTAGATCGTATTAAAATCCTGACTAAAAAACGATTTATTTTTTCTCTTGTTGAGTAACATGAACCTTTTTTTATAGGATCATTATAAGCTATTTTATATTTTGCAACTTATTAGTATAATTTTTTAATGAAAAATGCCATTACGTTATATATATGTATATATTATAATATTTGGAGGCTGTATATTTATATGAGTAAATATTTAATATTTATAATAAGAAAATCAGGTAGTAAAAAATGTAAATAATTGGAGTATACATTTACTACGTCCAGGTCTTCTTTGTTAGTAGACCAGGTACCAGATACAAGACAATATATTCTTTAATGAATCATGATGCATTGTAAATAATAGCTAAACAGATATTGGACAATATATAAAATAACCTTTCCAATGACTCCTGTTTTAAAGTTAGGGTAGACGAAGGCTGTAATATGTATCATTGGATAATATCGATCCCCCATATTAACAGGTTGAGCGGCGCTAATATATAAGGTTTTGTCATCCTAAATGCCAATTAGTATAATTTTTAACATAAGCATTTAGAAAAAGTTTCATGATGTTCAATTACACTGTTTCACATAAATCTAACAGAATGTGGTCATATATGGCTCATGTCGCCCTGAACAGAAAAAATGAGCGAAAAAATTCATGACCATATATGGATCACGTGGCATTCAACCTCTTAAAACATATAATAATTCATGAGCCTGAATACTAATTTTATATGAAAGCAAGAAGAAAATATTAAGCTTAGTTTTCAGTGGTTTTTGTATCTAGCATATTCATTAAATCAAATTTATAAAAATTTTCTAGGACCAAACAATGTCAGTTTTGTTATTATATTTTAGAAACTCAAGACATACAGAATTTAAAAAGAAATAATGAGCAAAATGTTGTGAATTTGTTTAATTTTAATTTAAAAAACAACATTCTATTAAGTTAATTTCATTCACTTTAATTAAATGATAGTTTAAGAAAAGAGGCCGGAATTAAATTGCAACTTCTATCTGAATTAACCCTTTAACGTCAAAACAGCCACTTTTTGAAATGCTAAGTTTGATAGCATATTTAAATAAGAAACCG
This sequence comes from Megastigmus dorsalis, assembly GCA_900490025.1. Lineage (NCBI taxonomy): Eukaryota > Metazoa > Arthropoda > Insecta > Hymenoptera > Megastigmidae > Megastigmus > Megastigmus dorsalis. The sequence goes on along the minus strand of UELU01101837.1, from coordinate 15,439 downwards.
ATTGAATTAAATGATGAAATTTCGTACCCTACTATTTTCGAGGGTGCTCTTTCAGAATCCGGCAGAAAAATTTTGAAATTTTCCGATTTTCCCTGAGAATTTTCCGTTTTAAGTAAAGAAAACTCGTTTTTTTTCAACGACATTTTTATTTTAATCGAATTTTTCGACTCAAATCGATAAGTCAATCTAGTTGAATTGTTTCAAAATTTTGGTTTTTTTGTCTAAGCTTTCAAATTATACCCATAGGCTTTGGAAATTAAACTTGAAAATGTCCAAAATGGCGACTCAATCCCGGAAAATTCGTCAAAAAGTTCAGGAATTTTTTACACAATAATGATGGACTTTAGGAAAAAATTTTACTGAGCAAAAAGTTCTTAGAATTGATCAAAGAATACGATAGAATTTTTTCAGAAATTTTTGACAATTTTAAAAATTTTTTGTAGTTAAACATACCTTTGTGTACTTGTAAAAAAATGATTATATGTACTTGCAATTGTACCGATAGTTGATTTTAGATATTTTTATTTGCATATGCGATTAGATTTTGATTTGATATTTATTATCCTTATACATATCCTGTTTTTTTATCATTTCGTTAAGTACTTGGCGCAGAAATTTTCAATCTGACTTTTCTCTTTTTTTCAATTTAAATATGGGTAAAAGAAAAAGTAACTCTGATTCTTCCTTACCACTCAAAAGGATTCGCAAAAAAAAAGTAGTGCACCTCCTACTGACGAAAATGAAGTGTATGAAAATGATGATTACATTGAATCTATTCTCATTCCTAATCCAGAAAATTCTGGTTCTGACGACTCTGAGGAGGATAACAGTATGGAAGATGAAAATGTAAAGAATAATGATGATGACGATGATGAAGATGAAGATGATAATCAAGAAAGAGAACATAATATTCCGTATAGTTTTAGCTCTTTTCAAAAAGTACTTGACAATTATCATTCTTCTCAAAAAAAATTAGATGAACATCATACTGATGAGTGGGTGAATGGAGAATTCACTTATGACGAAACCTTATCCAATGATATTTTACTAAGTGAGGTAGTAAAAAAACAGATAATGTCACGTTCCCTTACTGACTTATTTGAAGATTATATTGCAACTGCATTCAAACAACAAATAATTGATTCTACTGTTGCACATGGATACGATGTTTCACCAAGGAGATTAGATGTTTTTCTTGGGATCAATATATTTACATCTTTCAATAGTCGAACAAGTCACTACTGGTCCCCTTCTTCGAGCGGATATCGAAAATTTTCAAAAATTTTTAAAAAAGTCAAAAATTTCTGAAAAAATTCTATCGTATTCTTTGATCAATTCTAAGAACTTTTTGCTCAGTAAAATTTTTTCTTAAAATCCATCATTCATTGTGTAAAAAATTCCTGAACTTTTTAACGAATTTTCCGGGATTGAGTCGCCATTTTGGACATTTTCCAAAGCATATGGGTATAATTTGAAAGCTTAGACAAAAAAAAACAAATTTTGAAACAATTCAACTAGATTGACTTATCGATTCGAGTCGAAAAATTCGATTAAAATAAAAATATCGGTGAAAAAAACGAGTTTTCTTTACTTAAAACGGAAAATTCTCAGGGAAAATCAGAAAATTTCAAAATTTTTCTGCCGGATTCTGAAAGAGCACCCTCGAAAATAGTAGGGTACGAAATTTCATCATTTAATTCAATCGGTTTCTTATTTAAATATGCTATCAAACTTAGCATTTCAAAAAGTGACTGTTTTGACGTTAAAGGGTTAAAACCTATTTAAGACCATTATATTTATAGTATTAAAAGCTTTATTTTATTTATTTTTTTAAATCCAGAAAAATATGTTTACAATCGTAAACCCTACCAAGGTAAATTTTTACCTGTGAGTAGGTCTGGTATAAAAAAAAATACATAAAACTTAAATACTAAACTAATACTATTTTTTTATTATAAGCAGTAGTGTGTAAATCTTACTCTTGTGATTTAGGTGCTTCCTGAATGCTTGAGTGTTCCCAATAAGCACACTTTTCGAAAAAAGAGTTCTTTAAGAATGCTCTTATGTCCACATTGACTTAATACTTATAGTATTCAAATAGTAATAACAAAGTATACTTCTCAATTAATTTTTTTTTTGCGACTGACAAAATAGAAGGTATCTTAGAGTATTATAAATAATCATAAAGTATGTATAAAGTATACTTTATGCAGTCCTTTGAAAATTTGTTTGAAAAAATGGTATAATTCTTTTATTATAAAAAAAATTATAAATATATTCTTTACTTAGTACTACGGCAAACAAGCCAAATCTCGGTATTAAATTAGTGCATAAGTAAAATATTAGATTTACTTTTTTTCTTTAGTTTATTTCAATTAATTGCTTAAACCACAATTATTTTAACAATTCGTAACAAAATAATTTTGAAAAACCTATTACAACGACTCTCTATATGTTACTCCAAATGGCACCTTTTAATAAATTATTTAAATATAAATTTTTTATTTAAGGCAGGTTGTCGGTGGATTTGCCCTATTTATTCAATAATTTTTATTTCATACAAAAAATAATCTTTATTGTTCAAACTTTTTACAAATTAAAATACACATTTTGAAGATATAAAAAAAATTTTTTTTCTTTTTCGTAAAAAACGTTTAGAAGATTTCCCAAGCCTCAAAAATGTTTCCCTAGGGGTTTTTGGGGTTGCTCAATACGATTCTGCAATCAAACTTTCAAAATTCAAAATGGCGGATCCAATATGGCCGCCTTTTTGAACGATAGTGTTTCAAATAATCTTTCAAAAATTATCAAGGACGGAAAATACTCAAAGTGGTTTTTTTAATCCCAGGAACGATTGCAATTCTGGAATCAATTATGAAATTCAAAATGGCGGATCCAAGATGGCGACCAACTTGAACTAAAATTGATTTTTGTCACTGATTATGCTGGAAATAAGCCACATAAATGTTCACGGGCTTGATTTTCCACTTTTATCCGCTAATTATGTCTTCAATGCGAGCCCGATCTCAGCATTACCCAGAATCAACGACGTGGACGTCTCGAGCATCTGATTCCATGTGTTTTTTTATTTTTTTTTTATTTTCTTTCCTTTTTTTCATTTTTTTAATTTTTTTTTTTCGTTTTTTATCTTCTTTTATTTTTGCATCTTTTTTTTATTTATTTTTTTTTTATTATTTTTTTTTTATGTTTTTTAGTATTTTTTTGACATTTATAGATTTATTCATAATTATGGTAAATCATTTTTAGAATGATATACATAGAAACAAGGGGTAATGCACAAGGGAATGGAACATTTGTGACATTCAAATCTAGTCTCTGATCTTTGTTTGTTCATGTTACATAAACGGCATCGCTTTTTCTTCTCAGTAAATACAGGTAAATGTTTGCCCACAAGACGCGTCGGTATTGCCCGAATTAGTATCGGTTCATCTTTCAAACCAAGAATCGATAAAACAATTTGTTTTCTAAAATCCGGAAATGATAATGTAACATTGTTCATATTATATAAAGCATGAGCATTTACTAGAGCCATATAGAGTAAGTGAAAAAATAATTTTTTATACCACTTGATTGATTTTCTGATGGATTCTGTGAATGATAGTTACTTGTCAATGAGATCTATTCCTCCCATAGTCTTATTATAATCGATAATGGAAGAAGGTTTTGTTTTATCCTCTTTTGTAAGATAGTCTTTTATGCCAGTTTTTACAATCTCTAATTCATGCACGGATGTTATCATGTATACCTCATTTGTATCCTGCCACTTTAGGACCATCCAAACCATATTATGAGCAATTTCAACTTCGCCTTCTTTGAGTTTCTCATTCAAGGCAGATAGCCCTTTTATATTTTTTCTAATTGTCCCGCATAATCCAGTATCATGCCCATGCAAAAATTCCGTCAAAATCGGAGAGGAATACCAATTATCGACGTATAAAATATGGTCTTTTCCAAAATAAGATTTCATCATTTGGGCCACAACATCGCCTGAAACACCTATTTCAAAGGAATCACATTCTTTATTCGCACCCGTATAAACGATGAAATCTAAAATGATTCCGGTTTGGCAATCTACAAGCTTGTAGATTTTTATACCGAACCGATGGCGTTTCAGTGGTAAATATTGCTTGAAAGACAATCGTCTTTACCACGGAATAAGGCTTTCATCAATACAAAGTTTTTGTCCTGGATCTAAAATGTTTGAAAATTTATTTTTCAGATGATCAATAACATTTTTTATTTTTTTTTAGCGGATGATTGGATAGAATTTCATTATTTTGTAAATGCAAAAAACTCAATAACTGTCGGTAGCGATTACGACTCATCGTTTGAGGGAATATAGGAGTTGATAAAATATGGGAAGTACTCCAATAATCTTGAAGGCGTCCTTTCTTGACGTGTCCCATTAGAATAGAGAGGGCAAAAAATTTTAGAAGCTCTTTTCTGTCTACATTTTCCCATTCCTTCATATTTACACGCTCGGATTGAGGGTTTTGATGATAATAACGATTGGTTTCCTCACAAATAAGGTCAAGAAAAAAATTATCGAAAAATAATTGGAAATAATGAATAGGACCATTTCCACCTAGTCTAATATCTTCTTTTATACCAGAACGTGAAACCAACGGTTTTATAGAGGGAAAAAAAGAATTGTCCACAAATATGGCCAGACCTGGAACGTAATCAATATCAACAGGATCTATCTGGATAATCTCCTCATCAGAATCTACTTCACACTCTGATTCAGACTCTCCACTACTATTAGCCATTTTCATAAATAGTAAATTCAAACAATGACAATCGAAAATTATGTAGATCACTTTAGCTACAAGAGCTATATGGTGAATATAAATAGTCGGCTCACTCTGACTTATAGTTTCCACGGAGTTTTTTTACTTGCGAGTATTTTGATAGTGGGTAGTCGCCACCTAGCGGTCATGTACAGACCACGTACATATCCAATATAAGTTTCAGTAAAAAATTCGAAAATGTAATTATCTAGTATACCGGGTGTATTTTTGAAAACTTTCCACCTAAATATCTCAGAAACCGCGGCGCGGATTGAACATCGGCGAAATACGTATTCCACGAATTTTAGGGGGGCGAAAAACTATATAATTAGTTTTCTACCCAAAGTGGGCACACTGCCCATATTGGGGTCAACTTGATTTTTTTGAATGGCAATCTAATTTTTTATTTTGCAGCGTGTTCTACACTTTTTTCTGCAATTCTTGATTTATTAAGTAATGTAATAAAACAGTCATCGTAATTTAGAGAAGAACCTTTTAAGTCTAAAACTTCCTTAGTAGTTTGAATGTTAATATTTGTAATCAAAGGAAGAAACTTTGACTGTGCTTCTATTAATGAGTATTGAGTTTCTCGAAGAATCTTAAGGCGAATTCGTCTCTTTGAATATTCGGCTGTGAAATTTCGTTTATGAATAAAATATTTTTTTTGTTTATTATCCATCTACAAATACGTATTAAATATTTAACTTTTATTTCGTAAAATTTTTATCATTTAAATGACATATATTTGAAATACCTCAGATTGATCTCTCAACTAGATAATACGTGTATATACTAAACGTATTAATTGATACTTTAACTGTTATTACACGAGTGTCGAGCGCGTGTTTCTGTTTCTTTTCAATAAATATAAATAAATAAAATGCAATGTTTGACGGCTGCACGACTCCGTAGTGTGGGTGCATGTGTGTTTGAAAAAAATTTTAATCGATTTTAAGTGTTTTCAATACCCTTTTTTGTGAACGACATTAAAAAGAAGTAATATTATTTATGAAATAAGAAAAATACATAACTAACTTTACGATTTTCGAAATATGTTTAAAAAAAACGTAATTATTTAATAGTTTGATATATAATATATACTAGTTAGATACCTCAATTTGTTGTTTCTACATCGAATTATAGAAAACTTAACTGCAAATTTCAACGAATTAGTTTGCCTTCCTTAGTCGTCTGAATTTAGAAAATAATTGATTACAATTTTGTCGTTCAGTCGACCAGGTCTGAATCTATATCCCCCTTCCTCCTTCCACTGCCAGAGTGAAGAAGAAGCTTCCCTCTACACAGAGGGAATCAGCCGACTACCCGATTTCTTGGGGCTTCGCCGCGGCCTCTCATTGCCGCCAACACACGATTGCAGGGAAGCCGATTCTCTCGCCGATCCACGTGTGACTTTCGATATAATGGAAAAGCCTTTGACTGGTCGAAACAAGAATGAAAGGGAGGGTGGGGAGAATGGTACAGCACGACAGGTACGTCAAGAGGACTTATTATTAGGTATATGTACAAAGCACGACAGATAGAGCGAGTGCGGGAAAGAGAAAGAGAAAGAGAAAGATAGAGAAGAGTATATGTACAGATATTGGCGCCGGCAGTAGCAGTCAACATTAGACAGTGGAAGAGGAAAAAAATTGAATGTTGTGTCGCTAGTCATCCAAGTTCTATAACGCTTTTGTTTAACGTATAAACATTAATGAACATGAATTATTTAATTGTGGAATTTCAAAATGATGGTTCAGTTAAGATGGTGCCGAGTACGTGGTTAAGAAAAACTAAAAATGAAGAATATGTACTTTGGCCACCTTACGCCAGTACGTAAAAAATTTTGAAGGCAATCATACGCCTTGTAACACCCGAAATCACGTGGACTAAATGTAACGTAGGAAGAGTTTTTGCAGAAGCTGGTAAGTACCATCCTCTTCGATTTGTTAATTTACGTGTTTCAATAATAAATGATATTCATAAGTACCTTTTCTTGCAATCTGCAGCGCCGTTGACGATCCTTCGTGTTAACGTTTTCCTAGAAGCAGCCTGCTTACGCGAAAACAATGGCTAGATATTTTAACTGTAAATTAATTTTATTAATATTTTTTTATTTAATCGGGTAATCAGCTTGAATAAATTTCATAAAAATATAAACAGATGATTTTTATTTAAAAATATTTTTTCGGCGACTTGACCTACACTTTTACAGTCATTTATAACTTTTAAAAACACCATATTTATTTTCGGTACTTGCATATTATTATTTTAAAACTATTTCTAAGGAACCATAAAAGTGTATGCGAATAGTATATAATGCGGGGAATGAATAACATAGACAAGTAAACATTGTAATTGTAAGCGGATCGACCGATTTGACTTCGCGAACACACTATCTGCGCGGTATACGCTTTTACGGCTCCTAACTTTATCATTTTGATGTAGCTGTATTATATTCTATACATTTTTTTATAGATACATACGCAGATGCTCTCAAAAAAGTAGAGATCGCTCAAAATACCTCGGAAGTTGTGGATGAGTACAAGACAAGTCTGAACAAGAACTTACGAGGACGCAGACACAAAAAAATAATTAGCACTGATGATGAAGAATCATCAGATGAGATTGAACCTTTAATAAAAAAACCAAGACTATCATCTGATGATTTCCCTGTACCACGAACAACAACAAAAGAAGTAACCAATATAAGTAAATATTTAATTGAAGTCATAGGTTTACTTAATTGAAATCATAGGTTTACTGCAGAGTTCTGCAAGATGATGAGAAACTCAATTAACTAGATTATGGTACTATGTTTCAAATTTCATCAGTCTGCAATTCACCTGGTTCTGCTTATCATATTTATAGCATAAAATCTATAACACAGCTTCAGTATGTATTAATTTCTTAAAGATTTTATTTAAATTCATTGCAAGTGTAAATATTATTAAATGTCCATAAAATTCAATTTTTAATTTAATTTATGACAATATCTACGAAGGAATTTTATTATTTATATCTATTTAAAAATCTTGAAAGCTTAAATTTGTAACCATTTAAATTTAACTGTAATTTATTTTTCTAACAAGCATACTCAAAAACACTTAATCAAATGCGAAATATTGTTCCGTCCCATCAGTAATTGTATTTCAAGATCTTGAAAACGTATAACCCTATTGAAAAATCTCAGGTGAGATTATAATTATAATGTTACAAGCATACTAACTATATTTTAAGGCTTATATTGGACTTCACATTAAACGCATAAGCCTTTAAGAAGGAACTAAACAGAGGCTGTAGAATTATTTTACTTTCATAAACGAAACAGCTAATGTATAAAAGTGTGGTAGGCTAGTGGTGAACTTTCAGGTATAAAATGACCAAGGATGCTGGTGTTACGTCCGGAAGGGACGTAAAATAATATTATTTTATTTAAATGATATATATCGATACGTATATATAATTTATGTGGTTCCGATTACCGTCGCAATTGGATAACTTTAGTATCCAATTGTTTACCGTGAGGTTGGGTTAGAATTTATGAGTCGGAGTCTTTTATGGTTTAAACGTTATTCGTTTATTAAATACTACCCGAGAGAGATCGCGTATACTGGACGTGTCTGCCTACTTGAGGGACTCTTACTGGGATCGGCTCAATCAGCTCGATCTGTCTCTAATTGAAGCTAAAAAATGGACTGATTAATGTGTCTCTCTGAATCAGGCAGGATACCTCGGTTCCTGCCGAAAACCCAGAGAGGTGGTAAAGATAAGTGTGTCAGGAATCCGTCGAGTAAAGACAGATCAACGCGTGAAGCAATCAGCTGCGCTTAGTAAAAGCCAAAGTTAAAGAGATGTTTCGACAGAGGTCGGTATGTGAAATGAAATGTAGAAATGAATATACGCTTCGGGACGTAACACGCCCGAGGCCGCGGTAACGGTGAGCTCATCGGAAAATACAAATGTAAATAAACACAATGATTGGCCGAGTTTTCGCGCAACTAAATCCCTGATTAAATCATAACATTGAAAAAAAAAAATATTTATGTCTGTCTAAATAATTTGATTCCCTAATCGAAAGGTGATATGAATGTTTTGACTTTGTGAGGTCGTTTCGTTTACATTGTTCTTACGAGTCTCTGTCTTTTACAATATTAAAAATGAATAATCCAATATAAAATATGACAATAATATACAATAAATACATAATATATATAATATAGTGCAATACAATAAATAGGTAATATGTGAAGATATAAACAAATACAATTAATAATTTTGAAATATTTTATGAAAGATCTATAATGACGAGGTAGCAGTACGAGAATTATCGTGACTTCGGATGGCACGCCTTGATGATGGTGTGGTAATTCGTGTCACTCGTAAGGAAATTATGTTTTGGGTGTCCCCTTGTTGTTGCCTGTCTGTCGTGGCTGAATGTTGATTAACATTCTGTGTCGATGTTGAATTTGTACTTTTCCCTGAAAACATTCTATGAATAATTAATAGAAGGGACCCCCCAGGAAAGGTAACTTATAGATTGCGATTAGTCCTATTATTGATGCTATTGTTTCTCCTGCGTATAGTGTGTATTGGTGTGCCTGTGAAGCGTTGTATTGTATTGTTTTGTATGTTCCAATTTCTCTAGCTCTTTGTATTATTTGTTTTAGTCTCATTCCTGCGTCCAGATTTACCTCGTTTGTCCGTGTTCGCGTGGGGTCGTTAGTTTTTGTATTTTGCAGAGTCTCCGTCAATGTTTCCATGTTCAATATGCTAAAGGTGTTTAGTATGTCTTGATGATATGACTTATATATTTTTTGTATGTGCTGTACATCCCGTCCGCAGGGTCAAATGCCCACTCCTTGCAATATTTCCACGCAGGGTGATATTTTTCTGCACGAGATATAGAGGGTATCCTCCTTACCTGTGGAGAATATCCACCGCTTTTCAGTCGTCAGTCTATGCCAATATGTGTCGGTAAACAATTATAATTGTGTATGGCAGTTTGTCAAGTTTTCGATTTCTATACCGACTGTCAGCCTGATTTCACAAGCTGAGTTGTTTGTAATTTCATGAATCGGTTCTGTTCTACTGCAAATATATCTGGAAGTTAATTTCTTACACGTCTGTAAAGTATTTTCGTCTATGGTGATACAATTTTTGTTTAATCTGTTTATTGCTATGTATGGTGTCTGTGGCCAGATGTATGCGAATAGATTTGCCGTATTTTGTCTGATCGGTATTGGTGTCGTCTTGTGCAGTAAAAATTTTTCGTATTCCAGTAAGGGTATTGATAAAATGTATGTTAGGTATGTTTCTGTAAAGATAATTTTTAGATCCGATGCTTTGATTAAGTCTGTAAATGCTCCTGGTGTTTTTAAGACTATAAATTCTGCGTCCTGTATTGTGTTTCTGCCAAAACTGCTGACTTTTTGATTTGTTCTGGCGTTAGTAACCTTGGGTGAACTATTCCCTAAGTTTAAAATAGTACGGCATCTGTTATCGTTTCTATGTTCAATTCCAGTTGTATGATGTTTTGCTCTAATAAATTTATTGCGTTTTGTAAAATTTGAGTCTTCCTTTGTTGTTGCTGTATTGCTATCATATCAAAAATATACCGCCACAGTTGATCTGTACTATTTTGCATTTCTAGAAATTTATTATCGATAATCTCTGTCTGATTTGCTAGTAAATTTGCTAATTTTTCTGTTTTGTTTGCCTTTATCTGTATTATATCGGGCAATTCGTCTGCGTCTGTTGCGTCTAAAGTTCCAAATAAATATCTACTTATTTTTACTACAAAAGGGAGTAAGGCTTCCCTTTTGTTTCTATATTTTGTTTGTCCGCTTAAAATGCTAATTACGTTGTCTATTGAGTCTTTCGCCTGATTCAATTGTTCTTTTAATTCTCGTAATTGGTTGTCGTAAGTGCAATTATATACTGCATCGCTGCATCTGAATATAAAGTCATTTAGAATTGATTGTAATTACTTTGGCCTTTTAAAAATTGGAGCTAGGTCTGATTTCTGTATGATTTTCCAAGTTATCGATGATAATGCCAATGCTGATAATTTTTTCGTGATTATTCCTGGGATTTTCTCTATCATCGAGGTGAAATTTCCGCAGTTTGTGATTTGATCTGTATAATTGGTCCTGAGAACATTTACGATTTCTTGTGTTTATGTAAATTTAATTAATTTCACTTATACTTTATACTCTATCGGTGTGTTTGTGTGTGTCTTGGAATTTTCCTGTTTATGTTTGTGGAAATGTGCGTGTAGAGGTGTCGTATGTTCGTGCGTCCTCGGTTTGGTGGGGTTTCTGCTATATAAATGCTGCGAACTCGTTTGCTTGTTCAGTGCTTTGTCAGATTTCTGAAATATTTTTATTAAGTTTGTTATACGTCCAGTATGTCTCTGCTAAAAGTGGAGGTTGTAAAGGAGTATCCGTATGTTGTATGCGCTCGATGCACGCTAGGATATGCGGTAAGTTGGTATTTATTTTCCATGTTTATTAGTTATGTTTTGTCGTCTTTCCTATTCCCATTTTCATATGTATAATATATAAATTTCTCTCTTTTTATTTTGGAATTCCTATTATTTAAAATTGATTTAAAATTATTTATTCTTAATAAAGTTAATTGTTAATTTTAATTGTAAGGAGCTGCACTATGTGTGGGTGTCAAGCACAGCTCCCACTGTTGAAGAGAAGGAACGGGAGTGCTCGCTGTTGAAGCTACCACATCTTCGTTTATCCAGGTGTTGGAGCACTAATTATTTAATAACAATGGGGGCAAACGGAGAGTGTGAGAAACTCATATTATGTCCCGACCATGGGCCAGAAAGTTTTTTTTTTTATTATATATTTTTTTTTTATTTAAAATTTATGTGCGTTAATATTTTTTGTTATTTATTGTTTCAGATAGTGTTTTTCCAGTTCAAAACCGCCTGGAGGTGTAATGTTCGTCACATTCAACGCCTGAGGGTCCGAATGTTCAACTTATTCGGGCATTATTTTACATGACGTATTATAATGTATATTTTGTTATAATATATAATTAGTGTAATGTACTAATAACTTATTTATGATGTACAAAAAAAACCTTTTCCTATATCTGAATAGTTATTAGATTTTTTTTGCGTTTGCAATTTTGATATATTCTTTAAACTGATCCAAAAAAATTAAAATTTAGCTTATATGTTTAATTTAAGTTAATAGCTTTATTTATAATGTTTGTTTATTATATTGCAAGTTTTATTTTTTATTAGAATTATTTTATTAATTTGTTGAATTTTTAAAAATTGAAACATTATTTAAGTCACTCAAAATAATTAAAATTTATATTTAATTTAATAGATTTAATTTTATTTAAGATTTATAATATTTTACACTATTACTTCAAATGTATCTTTAACTTGTAAATTTAATTTAAGTTTATGATTTTATTTATAGTGCTGAGTTTTAATTTTATTAAACTTATTGAATTTAATGTATAAAATTTGAAATTGACATTTAAAAATATATTGTGTGACACTACAGTTGTCTTTTTTTTTTACGTTTGGTTGAAAAAATGATGAGTTGCACTTTTATTGATGAATGAATTTTGTGAATGAACTGCATTCATAAGAACCCGTAACCCATTTAGTTGATATTATTATAATTGTTTAATTATAATAATTTTTTCCATTGTTATAATTTTTTTTTTGTATTATTTTACGTGTTATTTAATCAAATAAAAATTTGTTAATGACAAACAAATAGGCTACAAGATTTTTTATAAATTGTGAGGCTGATTCTAGCCTCACAAGAAACAGCTGTACTTTATTAAATAAATAAATTCACACAAATGGAACACGAGCCTCCGTCCTTTATCCCGGCGCCGTTATGCGTTAGGAGACACTGCCAGGGCAACGAGCCGCAACGACGATGCTCACCACCACTGCCACGAGGGGTTAAAAATAATCCGAATTAACTAATGCAAGGGGGGGGGGGAATTCGCGTCTGTTTGAGGAGAAGGCCTGGACCAACGCACTACACGAGGAAAACGAGGAGGCGATAGCGACCAAGCAGGCAGGCACTGGGCCGGCCTGCACTCACCATCGACGAAGCGCTGACGACGATGATACCACCGGGTAGCACACGCACGACACGAGATACGATGGCCCGGCCACGGACACCACAACGACGACGAGGTGCAGCGACGACAAAGATGATTTACGAGGACGACGACGAGACAGCGACGAAAAAGCGACAGCTGGACCGCGCGTAGCAGCCGACACTATTGCGCTTACGCGCTCTCTGCGCCAGTGTATGCGTGCGGGTGCGACGCGACCTCTATGCTATGCGAAAGCATAGGGGAGCGCACCAATACACTTACTCGCCAGGATGCGATCAGCGACGAGAGCGCCCAACCAGAATACACGGTGAAGCGGCTACGCGGTGCACGAGAGCGAGAGAGATAGGCGCGAGAAGACATACGCGTACGAAACCTTCGCAAAATACGGCGCGTGACGGTATTTGACTCGGAAATGACGGCGCCATGCGCCGAACCCATGCGCACGAAATCCCCTAGTGCTATATGCCTAGGGCCTTTCCGAAAATAGTCTGGAGTGGGATATTCGCGTATTTCAGGCACAGTAATTGTGCATTTCGAATTGCGCGCGCCAGATGAGGGAGCCAGCGTCAGCGACGGAACTCAGGTCGGCAACCAATTAGCGCCGACCTGAATATATTAGGTTGAACGGATTGGGAGTGATGCCAGCGACAGAACCATCAAGAAATCAATCGACGAATCAATATAGAGCAGCGCCAAGAAGCGCGAAGGGATCGACGCAACAATCAAAAATAGAATGAGACAGACGATACGGACTACATGTGAGCAACAGAGATGATAACAGGAGTCGGAATTGGAGAAGAAGGCGGAAGCTAACGAGTGGAGAAGAAAGCGTCACTCATTGCCGTGCCTTGGTAGAAGCGAGACGTGCCGTGCCACCATCGAATCAGATTTATAGCCATTTTTCTCGGCAACATTTCGCCACAAGAGAATTAGAGAGGACGATTGAGGAGTTGAGCCGTGTCGAGGCCGAGTTTTCGATAGCATTTTGTTGAGACGGAAGGAAGGACGAGCGACGAACGCCCGCGTAAGTGGACCAAGCTTGCCGGCTATTACGCTTCGGTTGATACCACGAGGTAGGTGGTGATGCGAGGTGTTGCAGTCAAGTTTTCGGTCGGGAGTGCGTCGGGCGAGTGCGCCCAATAATTCATGCGGGGGTCCGCGAGTAGAGTTGGTGTAATTTCGAGCACGGTGCGGGGAGTCGTGTTATAGTGGAGTAGTGGCGAGTTTTGTCGTGTCGCGGAAATGGGTCGATTCGGGAGTCGAACGGCGGCGGCCATGTTGACTATGAAAGCGCGGAGGGTGGTGACAGGTCGGGCGAGTGGCGAGATTCGAGCTAAATTGTGGTAGATTTCGGGAGGAAGTAACTAGCCGACGTGCGAGAAGTGCCAAGCGGGCCACTGAGAGTCAGTTGTAAATGGTATTGAGCTTTGCGCGAAAGAGATAGAGAGAGAGAGGGAGATGCGAGCGACAGGCGGTGCCCCCAAATTGTAAAAATCGTTGTTTAGCGCTGATCGCACCCGTAGGAGGAGGATTAACATCACAATAAATCCTCGTGTTAATTTATTCAACTTACCGTATTTCTCGAATTATTTTTATGTGTTTTTCCCTATGTCATTGTGTTGTTGCGCCGAGTAGTTGCGCCGTGCCACGTGCACGTGGTCTTTCGCGACTTTTCAGGAATTTAGACGCTGGGAGTCCTAACCCGAGGCGTTTCCTCAACGGAATCCCCTCTAGAGAGGGTCTCATCATAGGAGCCGGGAAGGAGAGATAGCGACGGCATCGAATCCAGCGGGTGACATCATTGTCTGGCGCCCTCAAATTAACAAATTCTCGCGGATTCGAGTTGTCGATTTTCGTTAACATTTAATATCGTGTCATCGAGAGTCGTGTGGGTAAAAATGACGGAGTTTCCGTAATTCCCTTCCGGAATAACGTTCCAGAAGAATTTTTCTTAAGTTCGGGCCGAGTGAATGAAACTGGAATTCGTGGTAGGATTTCGCCGTGCTTTATTATTTTTGCCTGGGTGTCCGAAATTTCGGCCCATACGATTTTCCGCGTTACAAAATTAACTAACGATATAATTAACTAATAAAAATTATATAATTGATGTACGCTAAGTAAATAATAAATACATTGTTAAATGTTAATAAATATTATAATTACGTAAATGATCATAAGGTATTACAATAATGTTGCTAAAATTTACACATTCATTTTTTTTTATTTAATGAATACAGTACTTAATTATTATTAATTAAAATGTTTAGTTGTTAATTTTCATCCTGCTATATTTTTCTCTATGTCAATATATACTTTGCAATCCTAAATGTATATACAGGCTGTTAATAAACAGAATATCACACTCTACGGAATCGGATAGAGCGCAAAATTCTAAGCAAAAAATCACTAAGAAATTTTTCGATGCGACCAATAATTACTGAGTAATCGTCGATTGAAAATCAGTCAAGCGGGCCAATCAGTGTAGAGCTATAGCGGCAAGGCGGACGGAGTGGGGA
>UELU01101829.1:13398-27992 GCA_900490025.1 Megastigmus dorsalis | reverse complement strand
TATATATATATATATATATATTTAATTGAACAAGCCAGTATCTATAACAGCTGTGCATATTTTATATCGTAAAGCATGAAAAAAAAGGAAAAACATGCTCGATATAGCTTAAAAAAATCTGTATACTTTTTCTTTGTTTTCTACTATCGCTTTGTCTGCTCCAGTTGTGTTTAGATTAAATTTTCATGACGCAATTTAACTTGCAAAAATCTAGTTTAAAAGGCTGTTTTAATAATCGTTGGAGTTTTTAAATATTTAGTGTTTCCATAATGCGTATTATAAATATAGTTTCAGTAGATCGTAAAACTATATTTGCCTCGTGGAACACTGCTCTATCTGTAAACCAATAATCCTTTAGCAGCGAAGCCGCGATACTAAAAAGGATGATCTGGTATTTCCGTAATAAAATATATACCTATATTTTTCCAAAGACAGAACTGTTATGAGATTGGTTCGCTGCGCATTGCTTTTTCGTGCGTTCATGCCGAGTAAAATCATCTCGAAAATCATTGATTATATTAGTTTTTTTTTGTACACACGTTAACTATACACGTCTGTCTCCTCAGGTCCATCGGTATATATATATACGAGCAGATATCAAAACTTACATCGAAATTTAATATCTCTATACATATATGGGTATATTTGCAACGAAATATACGTAAACCTGTCGTAGCAGCTCTCGGATTGCAGGCCGTACGAAAACAAGTGTTCGGTCACTTCATTCTCATAATCCATCCAGTGTTTTTTTTTCAAATCCCTCAGTTTTTCGCACCGAACCGCACTGCACATAGAGTTTCCGCGCATTGTCGCGCGCAGATATATGCGCGATTTATGGCTTCGCATCGCGAGAGCCTATAGAGACTTGGGACGCCTCTGGACACTCGTGTACACCTGCATATATTTTTGCATCACCGACTCTACTGCCCCGCGATTATTGATTCGCCTCGCGCAACGTGTCCGAGAGTAACGTCAAATAAGGGCTGGCTCGCCGTATTTTCCTCTCTCTCTCTCTCTCTCTCTCTCTCTCTCTCTCTCTTTATTTTCCATCGACTGCTGCCTCAATTGCGTCCGGTGCAGTATACGACTGAACGAGTTCGGCTCGCCATTCTTCTCGCTAGTAGGTACAGTACAACGCTGCGCTCGTTCCTGCCAGAGAGATTGATTGGTGTTTTTTTGCTTTTATGCGCTTATTTCGCTTTTTCATTCTCGCTGCTTTCGACGCGGCCTCTCGAGTGAATCGTTATATATAATCTGTCAAAAGCGAATAGCTCTATATATGTAAAGTTCGAACGCGCGGGAAATATTATATATAATATATATATACGCATGCAAGCGTTTTCTCTATTTTCCATTTTTTCTTTCTTTATTTACGAGAGAATTTTGAATCGCATTGAAATTATCGTCAATAGTTGGATCTTCTTTTTGGTAAATTTAATCAGCTTGCAATTTAAAGCATGGGCAAGATATTTGGGTCTAATTGATATGATATTATCAATAATACGAAATTATGAATTTGTGCAAAGTATTTATTTTAAAAAGTGGGGTAATTGCTCTACAGAATGCTATTATTGTTCCTGTCTTGTTTATGTTAGTTTCAGTAAACCGAGGGAAAAATTTGTAGATAAAAATTATTTTTAACTCGACGGTATAATAATAATGATATCTATTTTAAATAGCACTATAAGTAGTATTCATAGAATATAAAATAAACTATGGTACTAAATTAGCAAAGGATCTTTAGATGTGGTGATCAGACAGATTGAATTCAACCTGGTGATCGAATCGCAATAAAAAATATATTTATCGAATGAAACATGCCGCACACACACACGGCTTTTGTCTTGCACACGCACTTGTTGACGAGTTCAGTCGCTCGAGTGGACAATTAAGGCCCTATGCACGCTGAAGGAATAAGGCATAAGGAATAAGAAATAAATTGGTAGTATATCTACATATCTATATATACTATTAATGTTATTTCTTATTCCTTCTGCCTCATTCCTTTAGCGTGCATGGGGCCTAAAACGTGCTTATATGTCCGCGGGATTTCGAAATTATTCGAGTTATTAATAATTCCGAGGTGAAGTACAATACCGTGCCAGTATATATACCAACATTTAAGAAGCACTTACTTCTGAGGAGATAAAGGAGACCGTTACAGCACTTTTGTGAAAGAAGGAAGAGAAGGAAGTCTCGCTTAGCAGATGAATAATACGCTTTTGTTCCTTTAATTTTGTCGCTTTTTTTTCTTTTATACCTAATTGACGATTTCTTCAGAATAATTGCAATGCCGATCACCTGGACATTTTCTATTGTTTCAAAATAACAATTCGAGTGCAGCTGTTGGAAATATCTAGGTACGATGTTCAAGATTGTAATTCTCGATGTTTAAAAAAAGACGTACATTAGGCAAGATTAATCGAGAGCGCCTAGCTATTGTATACTTAATTCTACGCTTATCAGTCACTTTCAATCCACTATGTACGTGCTAAATCCAATATTTCATTTTGAGTATATCGCAGAGCTCATTATTCAAGTGGTCTTGCGTGCACAAAATGAAAAGTAGCATTTTATTACAATTAAAATATTTAAATACTATTATTGTAAATATAGATGCATTCTTCAAATATATATATATATATATATATATATAGGTTCAATTCATTATATTGAATTCAATGTCGCATCAGCCACTATATATGCAAATATAATACAGGCTTATATGCATGCTTTTTCTTATGCATTAACTAATAGTTGATGAAATGCGTAGTTTTGAAGAAGTAAATTTTGCTTTAACTCGAGTACAAAGCGACATCATAAAGTATACTTAAGAATAAGTCGCGTCAGGCCACTTACCTTTTGTGCACTGGTGTTCGCTGGCTATATTTCGATAACGGAAACAAAGGTGAGAATAGAAATGACTCAGCTTATATTATACTTGCGAAAAAGTAGAATATTGCTATTATCGAAATAATATTCTGCGCTTTTAATAAATAGTCGTATAATATATATATATGCATCTTGTTTAATAATTACTTTAACGTTAGTTACTTCAACAAAAATGAATGTCATAAATATTTGTATACACAATGGGAGCAATATTAATCCTTCTGCGCATGAATCTAGATAGGAAATTCGTGTTATGTATATATTTTAGACAAATTAACTCGTTTTCATAAGCTAAAGTGTTAACAAATTTAATACTCTGTAAATTTTGTTAACCCGTTTGCGCAGAAAAGTTAATCAATATAAATTAATATAAAAGTTAAACAATATACATTAACTGTTATTGACAATTCCTTATGGCTATGAAATTAATTTCATGTATTTTACTTTGATATTAGATCCTATAATGGTTTTAATATTTTTATTCATACAAACGAGTTTCGTATTGATTATAATACCACACAATGTTTCATATAATGCATACAGTATACTTATACAGATGCTGTTGTGCTTAGACTTGCAAAACACTCAATAAAAATCTACTTAGTAATTATTTATTAATATTTGGTATATCGATTGATGAAAGTGTAGGTATATATTCAATGATTAGACTGTAGTACGATCCTATAAAGTAACAAAACATGTATCCAAAATATATCCAGATATGTGTATACTGAACATGTATGATTCTCTCTTATTACAAGTTTATAGAGACAATATAGCATCGTATACAGTGAGTACCTATACATCAACGAATATAGACTATATTCGTTGCCTACAGGGTGCATTCAAAATATACAGGTGTACCCTTTTCAATAAATATTAATAATCAATAGAAATTAATAAACCAAATTCGCATCTAATAAAGACAGTGAAATGACTGCATATGAAAAGCTTTTTCAGATCAGTATAGTTCGTTACGCTTAGCATAAATATTTATGTAGTTTTCAGTTATGCTATAATGCGCAGTTTTTAAATCTTAAAACCCAAGTTAAACTTCCTAGCCGCAAACATTGCCAATCTGAAAAACTTTTAAATCTTTTTTAAGAAAACCTACCTTTAAGGTATCTTAACTCTTTAGGATTCGATCTCGCGTCAGCAGCGCATAACTAAGACAAAAAACAAAATCGATATACAAATTTTCTTAAAGCTGATTCATCGGTTATATTCGCTCTGAAAATTCGGAGCAAACTTATATACACTTCGTTTATTTTATCAAACGCCCGATCTTTTTCTCTATAAAATGAATTTCGTGCAAAAACGATCAAAGATTAAAAAGTCTGCCGAGTCATGCTGCTATAACGATATAATGAAATTGAATCACGAATTTCTCGAACTTATGACAATTCTATATTCTTCGTAAAAAAAACTTCACTTTGCATCGTCACTCTATATTAGCAACAAAATTTACCATTATAAATAATCCGAAAATAAAGCGAGGGTATGATCGATCGTTGCGCATGTAGCGAAGCGCGAGAGATTAGGACGACGATGAGCTCATCATCCCGCCGTCGTCGTGCTGGGAAACTTTTGCTCCGATATATATACGTATAGCTTGCAAAATTATGCCAAAATCGCGCGTGCGATGCATAATATACCCGAAAAGTGTTTGACAAATACCATCGTCTACTTAGGCATCCCTCTTGCAGGTCCCTGCGCGCCGACAAAATGCGCCCGAAGGCTTGCGCGTCACTGCACAACGTATAAGTATAGCGTACGGAGGCAAAGAGACGCTCTTTACAAGCTCGCTGCTGCTGCGGCTTTCGGATCATCCGCGACTTTTTTTTCGCGCAAGCTCCTCTTATCAGCTCTCTCTCTCTTTCTCTCTCTCTTTCTCTTCTTCACCCATGCCTTCATTCTGTTCACACGCGCAGACTGTATTATATGAATATGCGAAAAGGCATCTCGATGGCTGTTGACGTCGAACCGCTAGTCTAGTACATATATGCGTCTATAGCCTCGTACAAAGCCTCGTTTCTGCACGGAATTGCATTATTCGGATGAAGTGCGTTAGCCTTCTCGTTCTACAGCTCCTCGTTCGGCTTCTCTATTGAGCTTCAAAAGCTGCTGCTGCTGCTGCTGCTGCTGCATCCAGATACGCGCAATATTCGGGAGGAATTTTCAGCTTTTTACCCTCAGCAATAAGACGTCGACGGTTTTATACTCTCTGCATGAGTTATATGTTGAACACCGCGGCGTTTATGCTCGTTGCCTTGGCGGTTCTTTTCAAGCCGTCTTTTCAGCCTGTATACGTGCAGCAATATACGTGTATATGTGTAAGACTGTGCGTCTAGTTTGTTATGTACCGCTGCGAATCAATACTTTCGCGTGACAAGGGGTAAGCGGGTATATATGCTATCCATCAATTTCACTAATTCTTTAAGGATATTGGCATAATCGGTAACGATGATTGCGGAACGATGTGTATAGCTGCCATATTATTTCATTTTCACATACGCGTAACAAATATAAAGTGCCGCTATTATTGGTATTTATAAAGATGGATTCGCAATTGCGATGTGACAACAAAGTACATTTTCATAAAGAGATTCATATTTATTATTGAAAGATTCGATAGGATAAAAAATTCTAAATAACATGCTATATTTCTGATAATAAATAACAAAAGCTGCTCAGAAGTTTTGGAAAAATTGTAAAAATTGTAAAAATCGAAAATAGTTAAGAAACTTTACTGTACTTTTAGAATCATATATACATATATATAGATCCATTTTGGTTTCATGGTTTTCAAATGTTCAAGTGAAACTGGTACAGCGAAAAATTTTTTTTACGGATAATAAATCCGAAATTAACTGTATCTTTTTCTTATTCCAGACATTTCCTGGGGCTTGCGCACGACCAATAAGTTAATTAAGGGGATTTCTAGCTCACCAATTATTTGCATTTAACGAAATATATTAGACATTAATTATTAGAAAAAATTCTCTCAGTCAGCACTTCGGTTATAATGGAAACATTATGTGATTGCGATTACGTAAGATTCTATCCGAAAATTTGGAAGGCAATAATTGTTTTTAAATATGGAGGGAATTTCATGAAACTAGGAATGTTTACACCATTACCTAGCTGCTGGCACAAGTTTTTCCAAAAGTTAATCTCATATATATCTTGATATATTTCATTAAAAGTCCAATAACGGTAACGTAGGAATCTAGCAATCTAATAATAATTCTGAAATATCAAACCTTTCACCGAACTGCTTTGGATCTTTTCATACTTGGAATCAATTTAGCATATATCCCTGACCGTTTACAATACACTTTGTTTTATAAATAAATACCAAGTTAAATACCCTTTTCATAGGCTGTATTATAATAGTTTCTAGTTTCTACTGTAAAAAAAATTCGTATTAAACTAATAGTACATTATTATAATAAGTATGTATTATACTTGCAATCACTATACACCTACTGCAACAACTTATTGTTTTATTTAAACTTATTAAGAATTCTTCCTTTATTTAATAAAATATTTTGAGAAATGTCTTGACTATACTTGTAGTCAAAGTATTCCCAAAGTGTTCGTAATCTAGTCGAGCCTTTTACTCTGATTTAATTAATGATGTAAAAGCAAATAATATTAATAGTTTAACGTTATGCCGGTTATAAATTCATGCATTTCCCAATACAAAAAATCTGTGTAAAAATGATTTTTAAATATAATTTTTTTTACAGTATAATACACCCCAAGCATTTATATATAATGTTAAAGTAAATATTAATTTGATTTTTAAACGAGTGTAAAATACATAATTAAATATTAATGGTAAATTATAATTTAATGTCTTATATTTACGTGAAATATTTCAATAATTTTTTTTTATATAAATTGATGCACAGAAATTTATAAAACAGGCTAAAACGCAGATGAACGCATCAGGCGCTCAAATGTAGAAGCAACGAAGGTATAGAGAACGAATATAGACGCCACTCTGCCTCTGGCCAGAGTGGTCGTACTGGTCGTATTAAAATAGATGCGCGCGCGCCTTCGAACGAACCGCCATGTCGTTACGTCGGTTACAGTGGCAACGACTGTGCGACACAATCTCTTCCTCGTTTTCTCTCTCGCGATTATCTCGCTAAGATCTGTGCAGTAAATAAAGTAAAAAGTCACAGTGCTAACACTTCTAAGTCGTCAAGAAACTTCACCAGCGCGTAAAAGTTTATCGATTGTCGTAGAGGTAAGTAAAAAAAGGAATGCTGGCAATACGACTCACGGCTGGTCGTAAGGACGAAAATTGACTGGCAAGCAGCGTGGCTAGCAACTTTCGACCTTATTGACTCGTAGCATATCCCTCGTTTTTGCTTGTGTAGCAACTGTTTTTGCGTTGGTAAAGGCAACTTTTTCTACTGTACACGGTTTTTTGTTCCAAGCCTATTTGACTGTAGTTGTTGGCCGATCTTGCAACCATAATCGTAAAATACGAGTCTTTTTAATCAGTTTAAAGTCGAGGATCATAACTAATGTTTACAAAATGCGTAGGTACGTCAGCTTAGGCCAGTGTGTTCATTTTTCAAACGGGCTAGACAAAATCGCATACATTTAGATATGCGATTTAATTTATACTGCATGTATATAACTAATTATTTCACGGACTTTATTTCTGCTATTAGGCTATATTCTATAAATATTTTAAATGAAAACCAAATCTATTTTCAAACTTATGCCTACTGAGATGAATTATGTCATTTTTTTCAGCAAAAGTATTGGAGCATTAAGGATGAGAGCTTTTAAATTAGGAAATTAACAAAGCATATGAGTAACTATGCATTCTACTGAAGACAACATTGACGAAGATTCTACTTTAATAACAAAGGAAACAAGTTTTAAAAAAGCCAATAAACAAAAGGTCAAGCCAAATAGTGAAAATGAAGCTGATGTTAATCTACAAAAAAGTGAAGAACATGAGGTATTGATTAATTTTATTTAATATTCATGAAATTCTTTAGAAACTTTTAAATTTCTTTTGTCATAAAATTTATTATGAAATACAAACTATTGGAAGATAAATTTTTATGTACAAGTTTTTTATTGAAACTTAATTTATTACTCAAATTTTATTGTAATTCAATTTTGTTTAATTATGCAAACAATTTTATTTTTTAATTATTATACTATTACTATAACAATTTCATTTAGTATTTCCATTATTACAGATAAACTCAGAAGACATAATGGAGAAATTAAGGGTTGAAAAAAAAAAGAAAATAAATAGCTCCAAATTAAAAAAAAATAAAATATCTAACTATTCTACCAATGATCCAACAAAGTTAGAAGATAATGCATCACAAGTTCACGAACGCTTCAAACGGGGATGTGAATGTCAAGATGATCAGTGTTTTAAAGATTTGAATCCAGAAATAGTATACAAACACAGGCTAAACATTGCTGAATTGACAAAAGCTGAACATGATATGTACTTGATGGGTGTGATACGTAGTTGTTTAGCAAATCCTTATGAAACAATTAAGCATACCGAAAGGCAAAGGCTACGAGCTCAGTATGTCTATCAAGGTAGAAAAGTTTGCTTGGAAGCCTTTCTTTATTTGGAGAATTGTACTCATTATCAAGTAAAGAGAATACGGAAACATTTGTCCATCCATGGAGTAACACCAAGAGTTCATGGAAACTATGGAAAGGTGCCTCATAACACTTTTTCTTTGGACATATATCAGATTGCTACAACATTTTTAAAGGAATTTATAAAAGAACAAGAAACAAAACAAAAAACCAAAACTTGTAACAATTCTGTTTTATATTTACCAGCTGATATTACTAGAAAGACTGTACATGATAAATACAAGGAATATTGTAAGAGTTCTACACCAAATATTAAAATTATGGGCTACTCAACATTCAGAACATTTTTAAAAGTACAGTTTCCACAGATAAAATTTGCTAAGCTTGAGTTTGTTGTTCGACCACAGCATACTATTAGTTACAGTAACTTAAAAGTTGATACTGAAAGAACAGAGTTATTTGATTCAGTTTTACAGTCTGCGCAAACAGTGAATGAAAATGGAGAATTAGTACCGTTTATAATTGCAATACAATAAAGTGGACTGAAGTATAAGATATGAAGTCACAAAAATGAGTCTTAACAAGACTGGTCAGCTTTGAACAATCTCAGTCATTAGCAGTCTTATGGACTATCAAAGATGAAACATCAACGACCAAGACAATCTTGACCATCAAGTTGTTTTGACACTTTCACAGTGACACGTCATTTAGAGAGAAATTGCGTGTAAGAAACTGGTCTCCCGCTTACGGAAGAGAGGAAAGAAAGATATTTAATCTCTTAATAGACCGGTGAAAGTTTGCAAGGAAGATTGATTGATGAGGAAACGAGATGATTAATTACGGACGTCGCTCTGCGAAGGCTGCATAATTGCGAGTAGTACGGGCGCATAAGACTATGCAAATTAGAAGAAGCTCCCGAGATACTTGTGTTTCAAGCAAAATTAGAGGTCAGAGGGTCTTCCCTCGTCTTGAGATTCAGTCACGCGTGTATTTGTTGAATTTCAGACGCTTGTGCGCCGCTAAATTAACATCAACGTCTCTCAACCCACCTAGGTTCGAATTTAATTGCCTCATTAGCGTTCTTTGAATTCACAGCGCACGTTGTCTTTTCGGCGAATGCATTCAGTATAAACCTCTATAGCTTTCATCTGCATCAAGAGACTTCATTGACAAATCGATTCATTTTCTTCGGATATTAAATAGACATTAATTTAAATAAGATCTACGATTGGTTAACATTTTGTACACTATGTCGTACCAAAACTCGAAATAATTGCCTGCTAAATTTTAGTTTTTGTAACTAAGTTTATGTTCGAAATTTACTATAAATGAATATTTTTATTAATTTTAAAAAAAAAATTATGTATATCTTACATATTATCACATTACTTATTATATTACGATATCTAAAATTCTCTTATACTACAAAAGAAATATCGCAGCTGCAGGGATTTTGAAACTGTAATTTTGTATTTTTTGAGTCAAAAGTAACCCTCATATGCACCATGCCGAGATATCGTCAAAATACATAGAATTATTATATAATATATATAGGTCCGTGCGTAGAAAGGTTAAAAACATGTCGTTATCAATTGGGTTGGGTATAGGCATAAGATTAAAAATCGAAGATCTAATTTTAAGACTTCATCGGCCGGAATACCGTAACAATTTGACTATCAGGATGCTGTAAAACTAATCATTTTCAATAATTAAAAAGAATTAGGTATCATCATGTGGCATACCTATTTTTTCTTTTAATAAAAGCTTATAATTTATAGCCCTTTAATGATTTCACATTTTCTATTAATAAAAGTACGTCTTTACAGGATATAAATTCCATCTCGTAACGTCTTTAGCTTGATGTATTTAATTTAAATCTTGTTACGTTAAAAATGTAAGCTTTTTTTTACATAAGCTATTAAAATATGATATGAAAAAATATTCTATCACACAAAATTTCGATTGCAATTAAGAGAGCTTCAAATAGAAATGAAGAAAGATTACAATTACTGAAGTATCAATTGTATAGTACGGCTAACTGCACCTTTTTCCGTGCAGCTGTGATTTTAGTTTTACAAAAACAACTGAAAAAGGGCTGTGTAGAGAATATTTTATTTACTAGTTAATTTTAATTTATTTTATTTTTAGTCTTTCATTATAGCCAAATTCTTGTTAGTTTTATTAATGAAATATTTTACTGTAAAATAGCGTATTAAATGTATTGCGTATTATTTTTTCCACATAGACTATCTATGTTTATAGATAGAATATTGTAACTAATTATTATTTATAAGTATTAAAAACTTTTATATGAGCTGATATATATATTTATATATATATATATATATAAAACAGAAAGTTAAAACGTGTTTTTATTACGACTCAATCAACCAATTTTTATTATAAAAATGATATCTAATAAAAAATATAAATATTTTTAGCAAAAAAGCATTCATCGTTTTTTTAAAGAAAATCCTAAAAATTAATACTTAAAAAAAACACTTTTTGGAACTATTACATTTTATTTTTATTCTACTTATTGATCTGCTGTATACTTAATTGTAGATTTTTAAAATAATTCGATAAACAATAATAGTATATTTCGATACTAGTGCGATAAAGTAATTTTAAATCTATTTCTCTCGCGTGTATCGAACCGTACTTTCCGACACAACAGGTGAGAAGCTCAATTTAACACATGTGTTATTTTTCCCGCGTGCGATAAATCGAGCTTCTTGAACCGAGTGTCATAAAAATTAATAAAAAGTTAAGATCTATTATTTTTTTCAAAAAGTATTGCTCATTCAAGTGCATATAATCAAAGAAGAAGAGATTAATATTTTTCTGCTAATGATGCTATTTCATGTTAATTTAGTGGTAAAACAAAATTAAACAACAGACTTTGGCGAGTTTGTGCACTTGGTACAAATAAGCTTTTAAATTTTTACTACTAAATCAAAGTTTATACTCATTTATCCTAATTATGTATTTCTAAAACTATTTTTTTTAAGTAATTCATCGAAGAGGTGTATCAAGTGACGAGGGGAAGAGAGTGGGCTCCCCTATACCGCTCGCGAATGGTCGCGACACCACGTGCACCGCTCTTCCCCTTGCACGGCTGCCAAACTCAACCCTTTTATGTTTGCTACCATTTCTCTCTGAAATGATCGGCAACAAGCGTTGACTAAGGACAAAGGATTTAATCTATTTTCTAGATCACTCATTTTTTCTTCATTATTTTAAACAAAATACAGCCTAAACATATTGCTTCGCATAAGAGCTCTAGCAAAAAGTCCAATCTTTGGTGCATTGTATCATCAAAAATCGTTACTTAAAAATATTGAAAAAGTTCAGGGTATCTTCTAATACTCTAAAATACAATATTCTTCAAATTTGTGCCATTCTCTCATTTTTTATTAGACCCCCAAACTTCCTCAATCCCAATTATTAATTTTGAGTGGGCACTCTATCTATACAATTTCATAAGCCTTTCTATTACTTTTTTTTTCTAAATCGCGCACTACCAGAGTAAATTTACACATTGATATCAAATTCCAACACTAGAATCAAATTATTAGTAAAAAGTATGTTCCCTGGTTATTGGTATATACTTTAAAGGGAGAAGTTTACGAAATAAATTTTTTAGTAAAATATACTAAAATTCTTCAAAACAATAGTATTTATTGATTAAATTTTTTGAACATATTTTTTAATCTGTACTTCTAAAATCTTATATGAATACTTGAAGAAGATGATGATTTATGAAAGATCTAATTCATATGGTGTCCATAAATAATAAAATGCATTACTTATATCATTGCAGATCATATAAAAACGTCATTTTGATTAGAAAGGTTAAAAATTATTCGATACAGCTAGTTTTGGTTTTGGCACTCTTTGCTAAAGCTTGTGCTCTTTCTCTTTTAGTAACTTGAAGTACATGATCCTCAAAACTAATATAGCCATATGGTTTTTCATCGAATGGTTCAGGAACACTTATACCTAATACTTCTGGTAGCATATATGTTTTTAACCACACAACAAGTGGTGTTTTCCCACTAGTATAAGATTGTTCTTTGTGGAAAAATAAGACACCATCCAGCTGAAGAGATGACGAAATGCTTTCCAGACATTCATACAAATCATGATCACAATTCACATTTGGCAGTGACAAAATAGGAAAGCGATTATTTTTCCAGTCTCGAACTTTAAGTTCAGACATTTCTTCTAATTTAGATTTTATCCAGTAAAATCTAAATTCAGCCTAAAAATTTTAAATTTAAATTTTAGAAAAGAGTACTATGAATTATTAATTATGCATTTTACCTGAAAATAAGAATCTTACTTCACAATGAACCATTTCTTGCACACCCCATGCAAGCACATCCAAAACGTAGTACACCCTTTTACTTCTCAACCAAATACAATCCAATACAGTAAAACTTTTTTGGCAAGTTTTTGGACTCCCACCAGGAAGCATACTTGTAAATTCATAACGAAATGCTCCTTTTCTAGAATATGCTCTTGTAAGACCCTATAAATATGATTGATAAAGTTAGTTCAATTTGGGTACAAACAACACCAACTAGAGCAAATAATAAATTTCAATTACCTTGTAGGCAACCAGTAATATTCGTTGCCCTAATGGGCATGGTACCATAATCCATTTGTCAGTAAAATCTTCAGGAACTTCCAGCATCCATTTTGATAACATTAACGTTCGATGAAGTCTGTATTTCTTTTTAATCTGTTCAGTTTCCATCTCCTCTTGCTCCAATTCTTGTTCCAACTCTTCTTCCATATACTCTTCATTTTCTGGATATAACACAGTTTCCAGTGTTTTCCGTCCAGAATTAAACGAAGCATCTCGGTTTCTACAAAGAGTATTTCATCATTTATTTAATTTATTAATATTAATTACATAATGCAATATGAAATACTAACTTTTTTTGGTGAGACAATATCCTTTGTCTTCGGATTTCCTGTGATGTATCATCACATCTCTCTTTTGTATCTATATCCTTAAAGTAATCACTGGATGTATCTTTTCCATTGTCAATATTAGTAGATTCAAAAAAATTCGTATTAGATTCTTCAAGAGGAGCTACAAATGATGCCATTTCTGTGTTATGTTCTGTTTGAACCAAGCTGTAATATAGAATAAAGTTGTATGTCATTATTTATAATAAGAATATTATTATTAATATTATTTATCATTTTAGATAATAAATATAATTTAATATATGTATATGGAATACTTTTAAACAAATTATAATGGCCATCAAACTCTGTGCAATAAGATAACAAAATTACCTAGATGAATTACATTAACCCATTAACGCCCAGACGGCTCAAATTTCGAGTAAGTTTTCAACGTGATTATTTCTTATGTTATCTGCTTTGAAAAAATTCAGTTTTCATATATTCCGACGTGAAATTTCACGCTGTTTCAGAATTCGTAGTCAGAACAATGATTTAACTTAAAAAAAAAATATGGCCAATTTAAACATAAAAATCGTGAAAATTTTCGAAAAAAATTTTTTCTGGACTTTTTTTCGCAATGATACCGCAAAGGTATCCCCTTATAATTATGATCAGAGGTGATCATGGCAGTTGAAGTTTGACAGAAAATTTTTATATTAATGTTACACAACCCCATTTTGACAAAATGGCGGCTGACACAAAATTTGTGTACATAAATATTACGCTCTTTTTTACCAAAATAAAGGATAAAATTATTTTTTCTCGTAAACTATAGACCTTTGCAAAAAGTTTTTAAGAACAAAAATGTTTTAGAATTAGAAAGAATAATTTTATCCTTTATTTTGGTAAAAAAGAGCGTAATATTTATGTACACAAATTTTGTGTCAGCCGCCATTTTGTCAAAATGGGGTTGTGTAACATTAATATAAAAATTTTCTGTCAAACTTCAACTGCCATGATCACCTCTGATCATAATTATAAGGGGATACCTTTGCGGTATCATTGCAAAAAAAATCCAGAAAAAATTTTTTTCGAAAATTTTCACGGTTTTATGTTTAAATTGGCCATTTTTTTTTTAAGTTAAATCATTGTTCTGACTACGAATTCTGAAACAGCGTGAA